>OMPJ01010384.1:0-20628 GCA_900312935.1 Carapus acus
GGGGTTAGCGGTTGTGTACTGCTTTGTTCAGTTTAAGGAGCGTCAGGAGGAGGTCCTGACACACTCCTCAGCTGTTCCAGGGCCGACCCTGACCTACAGCACTGGGGTTAGAGTCGTGGAGGTCAAGGCTGAGGATTATCTGACGTGACTTTCCCTCTAGTGCGGCTGACAGGTGGATCCTTGTCAACTCGAAGACTCAGCAGACTTCGTCCTCTCCTGTCTTTCTTTTTTTCCCCTCCGCTTGTCAGCTGTTTTGTCTGACTCTTTTGAGTGCCGTCTGCCCTCCTTCCTCTCTTACTGAACTTTTTGGGCGCCGCTCTGTGTTTATCAGCACTTCATAACATCCAAGTGTAACATGCAGTAATAGAGCGGTGACGCTTCACTGGATGTGTGTGTGCGTGTGTGTTTATGTATGTGTGGGTCTCAGGGTCTCCACGTTATCATCCTCCCACCTTGTCAATATGTGGGACAGAGGTGTGGAATGTCTGGCTTTTGGCAGGCGGCCGCCAGACTCTGATGTCAGTGGGGAGAGATGTGTGCATTCCCCTCCGAGTACTCATAGGGGAGTGATGGAGGAAGTATCAGACATGTGGACGTGGATACAGCCGAGTGTGCATGCGTGTGTGTGTGTGTGTGTGTGCGTGCTTGCGTGTCTGTGATGGAAAGTACCGACAGTAGTGCTCATTTCAAATGGACCGATGCTGGCCTACACTTGACCTACACTTGGTGTGCCACAACTAGGTTATGAGTGTGTGTGTGCGTGTGCGTGTGTGTGTCGAGGGGACCTTCACTGCGGATTGCCATTTCTAGGTCAATGGCAGCCCACCCCCATACCACCTTGAGCTGTATGTTAGCGAAGGCCAGAAAATTATTTATCTGGTGCATATTGAGGCTTGGAATCGTGGCACGTGTGTTATGGAGCCTTGGCACGGCAACACAACGGTGATGGTTATGATAAATTACTGAAAGTGAGAAATGAAAGATTACACAGCATGACTTAAAGCGAGGGGCTAAAGTCACCAAACCACCATTACTGGATTGTTTCTACACCATATGATAAGTGCGTCTGAAACCTACAGATAGAAATTGGTGGCATTGCCACTGTGTCTTCTGTACTTGTGAACGTTTTAGCGTCATTACATCAAACTGCGTCAGCAGATGCTTGCAAAGAAATGTTTGTGGCACCCTCACTGAACCCGCCTCTAAATTCTAAATATGTCTGAAGACATGCTAATTTTACAAGTTATGTAGTTACTCTGTCATCCATTTCTGTCCTGTGGCGTCTTTGCTGACGCCCTTGTCCGCCTTGTCATCTTGTGGTTGAGGCAGCTAAGTGCTGATGTTAGGCTGAGGATCTGAGGATTTTTGGAGGAATCTGGAAAAAGTTCAGGACAAGGTGGCCCCGACCAGGATTGGATTGTCGAAAGACATTTTTGCAGTTTGGTTTCAATTTGCGTTCTTAATGCTGAATAAACATTCAGTTGTTTCTGATGCATTTAGGACATTTACCTTCGTCAACTCATCTGAGATAATGAAAACGTTTTTGCTTTTGACGCCCAAGTAGTTTACTTTTACTTTACGTTTACTTTCTTGTTCACTCATCGTAATCACATCATATGGGAAGGTCTACACAGCTGTGTATATCCAGTAGTCATTGTCCTACTTCTCCAAGTGGGTAGGCCTATATCTTCACTCACAGATAGATAGAAAGAGGCCAGCGCCGTGTAACTGAACACACTGGCCACTTCAAAGATAAAGCTGACTGTGAAAATAAGTGTCTTGGGATCGTTTCTGTATAATTAGAGATTGTAAGAAATCGCTTTTAGATTCTGTGTAGTCTAGGCTTGGGAAATAACGGGGTTGGCTGGAGAGCTTTTAATTAACCTCAGGTTGAGTAAACTGTGCCGCGCAAGCCGACGCAGAGCGAGGACTTAACCCAGTCCTCGAAAACCACAGAACGATGTGTGTGAAGGAGGTGCAGTACTGTGTGTAAAACAATGTGTAGCTGTTTTCTAGGAAGTCGTTGTTAAGAGATGATTCACAGGTAAAAATGATAGTTAACTTCATTTGACCCGCCTAAAGATTTATAGTATCACAAGGGAAACAATACTGTAGAATATTGTGTGTGTGTCTGGGTGAGTTTTTGTGCCTCTGTGTATACTGCTTGGTGAGGAGTACTCTACAACACACCAATGTCATTTGGAAAAAATACTCATTAAAAAGTACAGGTTTCACTTTTTCCACCACTGAAGAAGTATGAGTGTACTTTTGAGTGTCTCCAATGTGAATGAGTCACATCCTCTCACCTGCTCATCCTGTGTGTCCTCCGTCCAACAGGCCCAGTCAAAGAGGAGCTTGGAAGGCATGCAAAGTTGTGAAATTTCGTCAGACAGCACTGATGATCCACTTAGTAGCGGCTTACGCATTCATCGGCAGCCTCGAATAGTAGTGATTGGCGCTGGCCTGGCAGGCCTCGCTGCGACTAAGGTCCTACTGGAAAGCGGCTTCACGGATGTCACGGTCCTAGAGGCGTCAGATCATATTGGAGGGAGAGTTCTCAGTCTTCATCACGGTGAGACGGTGTGCTGGAGTCATTGTGCCAAATGAAACCTTGAAGATTTTCTGTCAAACTCATTGAGATTATACCACACCACACTATAATCACATACACACACACTTTTTGAAACAGTAATTCGAAGAATCATTGTATCAAATCGTGTGTGCTTTTACATAGCTGCGCTTTTCATACATGCATCATTTTTCTTTTCCCTGAAATTAAGGATAAAAGCCGTGTAATATCCCCACAACTAATCATATTTTCTACGTTTATTCTGTATGCATCAATCACTTCTAATGCGTTTCCTAATAATATCCCCAATAATGAATCTATGGTTTGGTTCTAATCAAATATGAATAGAAAACACTCACAAACTTCCAACAACTCCAGAATACAAGTCTATTACCAGACAGATTTTAACTATCCACACCAATCATATAGAATTGGAGTGATTTCTCTCTAGATTTTGTTTTCACAGGGCTTAACCGCACATTTGCTCATTCTCGTAAAATTTCCCCTTCATCTCTTTGTGTTTTGTCTGTGGTTAGTGAGGCTCAATGCCCAATGCACATATTTGAGTGCTGCTGTGTGAGCATGACAATGTATTTCCTGCTTCTCGTGATCCTGCTACGTCTCTAAATGCGGTGCATTTTGGGGTGAGGCAAAACGTAATCACCTCAGCAGACATGGCCACCTGTGAAAGGAGATGTGGAAAAAAAGGTTCAGCCTTGTGCGACTCCATCAATTGACCCTTTTCTCTGGACGCTTGTTGGTCCAGAAATGTTTGCTTTGGCGTGTGCCAGTAACAAAGTGCACAGATCCAGTTTCAGGAAAAGTCGGTCTGCTCCCTCCTCTCTTTTCTGTCAGGCAACACAACTTTGGAGCTTGGAGCTACCTGGATCCACGGAGCAAATGGGAACCCCGTGTACCACTTGGCAGAGGAAAATGGGCTGTTGGAGCATAGCCAGGCTGAGGAGGGCAGTGTGGGACGCATTAGTGCGTACACCAACAACGGTGTGGCTCACTACCAGACCAGCTCTGGTAAAAGGATCCCCAAGGACTTGGTGGAGGAGTTCAGTGACCTATACAATGAGGTGAGGCATCAGGTATATCGATCAAAACGGATTAGGTCAAGTGTTAATCTGTTTATTTGTGATGTAGTTTGAGATTAACTTGCATGGAAACAGTTCCTTAACTTAAGGACATGTCAGTGGTAGTTGAGACAGACCTCCAACACCTAGAGGAGGTACAAATGGACTCAAATGGAGCACTACACTTTTTTCACATGGGTAACGATTGTTTGAAGCCAAATGAATGCAATCGCTTTCACATCACATATAGTGCTGTGGAAGGTGTCCTTACTGACTGGCAACATCGTCAAACGTTGTTCAGTCAGCTAGATGTAAGAGCAGTGATGTAATCAGGCTGATGTAATCAGGTACATACATACCACTAATTTCATTTCCACTCTGGTTTCCGCTTTTATGTCTCACTGCACACAGCTTCCTGTGCCACAGCATGTACTTAGCATCCTTAAACTAGGTCACATCTGGAAAAGCAGTTGCGGCGGGAACGTATAACACACTCAGAATACACGTTGTGTTGGTTAACCTTTGTGTCACTTTTTTGTCTTGGGGAGGAATCCTAAAATTTCAGGGTGAAGGGTCATCCTCCTTTCTTAGTTTAGCATTGATGGGAACATAAACTCCCGAATCTCAAACCTCTCAGCCCTGAGCACGCCAGATACTGAAGATGTGCTCACATTCTCAACAGTCTTTCAAAGATTCTCAGTATTTTGTGAAGCATCATGGTTCCCAAGTCTAAAATGTCAAGACAATTCAATTACCATACACTTATTATGAACAAGAATAACCAAGCAATACACCTTGTCAGTCCCAAAGAATTCAAATGGATATAAGCTAATCCTGTTGTTTAGTTGATGGGTTGCTTCTTTTGCTGAACAGCCACCAGGTGTCTACTACAAAGTCCCACTTATGTCCGATTGACCCACTTGTGTCGAGTCTTCAGTTAAGTATCCTTCCAACGGAACAGCTGCACAATTCAGCACCTCACCAAACACTCAAGCTGAGTTCAGCGAGTGCATGTGTTTGCTGATTTGTCATGCCCAACTGTCAGCTCATGGGTGCTTTGTCCCCCATTCACAGTCTTTGTCCCACATTGTGTCACGTTGGTATGTAACTATAACTGCTGTTTAATAAGCTGTGATGTGTCCAGGTTGTGGTCCAACAACTACCAAACTGACTGTAACAAAATTGTTTACATTTTCTTACATCTTTATTTCCATGTCATTTCCCCTCTGGTCCTGTCCTTCTACCCACCTTCTACACACCCTGTCCTTCTACCCAACTTCAGGTGTTTGAGCTGACTCAGGAATTCTTCCAGAACGGGAAGCCCGTGTGTGCCGAGAGCCAAAACAGTGTTGGAGTCTTTACCCGGGACGTGGTGCACAAGAGGATCATGTTGGATCCTGACGATTCAGAGAGCACTAAGAAACTTAAACTGTCTATGCTTCAGCAGTACCTCAAGGTGTGTGTGTGTGTGTGTTATGTGTAGTGTCCTCCTCATCCTTGTCTCTGTAAAGACATATTACCCTCAGCAGCACACATTCGTGTGTCATCAAACCAAATATGGCCGCATTTGCTTTAGAATCTCGTAAATGGCTGTGAAATGACTCACATTGCTTGCATGACTGTGCTGGATGGCCCTGTTTATGACATTTACTCAGACAATCATCATTCATCAAGTAAGTTATCTATTTTCTGGGGTATTTGTACTAGAGGCAATGGCAAATGTCAGAAAATGATCAGGGTTGGTGGACTGTACCTGTGCACCTGTACCTGTGGAGATGGAGCTGTGGTTTAGGATTAGGCTGAATCAATATTCTAGGGGGAGACAACGTTGACACCCCAGCAGGTAGTAAATATTGTGTTTACTCATTAAAGAGTAAACCGACCCCTAATTACAAAAAATAAGTAAATTGTTCACTTCGCAACCTTGTGCCAGTTGGCTGATGTCAAACAAACCTCCATGGAAAATGACAGGTGGCTTGACAGAATAATTTACGAGTGTGTCGATGGATGACGAGGCGCAGCTTTTCCAGGAGAGGAGCTGTCATCATTGGCAACTTTGGTGTAGCTTCAATAAACAAAAATTATCCTGTAAAGATGACTCAGTGCACTCCCGTTTCAAACGTGCCCTTTTTGGATTTCGACGATGATCCCGTTGCCAGAAAGTCTGTTTGCAGACTCAGCACAGCCTATGATTACGTGTGTTTTGCCTTAGGTGGAGAGTTGCGAGAGCAGCTCGCCCAGCATGGACGAGGTGTCTCTGAGTGACTTCGGTGAGTGGACGGCGATCCCTGGAGCACATTATGTCATTCCTGGAGGTTTCATGAAGATAGTAGATCTCCTGGCCCAGGACATTCCCTCCAGCACCATCTGCCTTAGCAAGCCCGTCCGTTGCATCCACTGGAACTCTTCAGCCCAGAATCGAGAGGTCATGAGCAGGGGCAGCAGCCCCAACCACGACAACAACCACAATGAAAACAACTGCGGCCATCGATCGAAAGAAGACCCTCTGATCCTGGGTCATCCTATTTGTGTGGAGTGCGAAGATGAGGAATGGATCACGGCTGATCATGTGATTGTGACAGTGTCTCTTGGCGTCCTGAAGGAAAGCCACGAGACCATGTTCTCCCCTTCTCTGCCAGAGGAAAAGGTGCTGGCCATTGAGAAGCTGGGCATCAGCACCACTAACAAGATATTCTTAGAGTATGAGGAGCCATTCTGGAGCCCCGAGTGTAACAGCATTCAGCTTGTGTGGGAGGACGACGCTCATCTGGAGCAGCTTGTCTACCCCGAGGAGCAGTGGTACAAGAAGATCTGCACATTTGACGTCCTGATGCCTCCAGAGCGCTATGGCTACATGCTGAGCGGCTGGATCTGCGGGCAGGAGGCCCTGTACATGGAGCGCTGCGACGAAGAAACGGTGGCTGAGATCTGCACAGAGCTACTGAGGTGCTTTACAGGTCAGGGACACTCACAAGACACCGAACAGACATGCCTGTCCTTTTAGAATCACGTTTTAGTAAGGTCCTAAAATTTAGATTGGACTCACAATTCACATGATACTGTAATCTGAAATGAAACAAGAGGTGTTGTACAGTAATCCCTCGCTTTATCGCACTTCACTTATCGTGGCCTCAGTATATTGCCGATTGTTATTTATATTCAATGTATTTTAATATTTCATTCACCTGTGTACTTTGCGTCAACGATAATCATTATTTTTGGTAAAATTGAATCTCAGTTTGACAAAAAAAGTCCTGCTCTGGCCTAAAAATTAATAAACTAACGATTAAAAAAATACAGTACAGTAGAAGATAATAATGCAATGAGGAATTACTTCAAGTTTCTACTTTACAGATCTTCACCTATCGCAGGCGGTTCTGGAATGTAATTCCCGCAAGAGATGAGGAATTACTTCATGTGGTGAACGAAAATGTCTGACAAAACAATGGCATGAAATTACAGTTCAAAATCTCAGTTGTTGAGATTTTATTTGTGTGTATTTGTAATATAGGTATATTTACCGTAGCATTCTCTTGGGTTTACATAGCACAATGAGGCCTTTTGTACCATCTGTGGAATATGGAACAGCAACTCTACACTCTTCCGGTGCTTTCCAGCGATTCCTTGAAATCTGATGTAAAGCACAAACACACTCTTCTGTACGTGACATTCTTCCTGGGCGCAGCCCGAGACCTCAGTGACTCATACGAGTCACGATTCCCACTAGCTTAAGGTGCTTTGTGTCAGGGAGATGATGTAAGCTGGAGCTGTGATGCAAAGCGGCCACGTCCATAAATGGAGGACAGATAATACTCATGACTCAGGCGCCCGTTTTGTATTCGTTCCTTACAACTAACTGGTCCGGTGTCACGGCAGTGAAAGGGAAGGTGAGAGGACGGGGCCAGAGAGGACAGGGGAGATGTTTAGATAAGGAGGGGGGGGATACCTCTGACTGACATTTGATCAGTCCCCTGAAGTTACACATACACCTGTGCACAAAATGTACACACTGCACAAGTGTGTTTTGCTATCTTTTTAAAAATCTAGTAATAGATTTATCTAGTAATAAGGGCTGATGTAAACCTGACTTGTCATGACCAGCGGCCAAACCCAATGGTAACAGATTGTTACATGTAGCATTATGAAAATGGAGGTGTCTCACAAAGTCATGCTCATTCAGATACTTCACTTAATCACCCACAGAGCACATGGAGGCCTTCTTTTTCTCTGTGGAGATTCTGTGAAACACATATAATGGGAGGGACAGAAGACAGGGCCAGAGAGGACAGGTTAGATGTCCACATAAGGAGGGGGATTACTTGTATACTGACATCTGATCCGTTTCAGCAGATGTTGTTTGTTTTCCAACAAGTACAGCCATTAGTGCTGTAAGATTACAATGTTATATCTGTTCATCATACGTTTCACTGAGAACCAGTCAATAGGGGAGGAGTAAAGATAAAATCAACACCAAAACAAAACTACATATACGCTTACCTATAGATGTATGGAAATAAGGATTGCAGTAAAGATAAAGAACAGTGTTTGTGTTGAGTGCGCCAGGCGTGTTTCCCACCGCCGCACATTATTCAGGGTGTTAATCTGTTAATCTCACACAAGTGAATTCTCCTGCCACTGGACGGCAGCATTTCATTTTACTGACTTCATGTTGGTATTTGATACGTGACCTCGATGTCCATTTACCTCTACATCGCTCTCTGCACTGCACTCAGTATGATAAATGAGGATTTTTTTTTTTTTTTGCCCAGCATTGCGTTTTCACGGAAAATGTAAAGAGAATTCCTAAAACTCTTTTTTTGGACAGTCTTGCTTGAAGCACTGTTGAGAAACGGGTCATATGATGTGCAATAACAGCAGCGACAGTGAGCACTGTTCCCATAGATGAAGACAAGAGACACTCACAAACATACACATTCCTCATAGAGGTCAGCGCGGTTTAATCCCTTCAGCTGTTGCTTAATTACAAAGAGAAGGGCTTGTGGCTCTGTGCTCACAGAGGCTCACAAGTTGATTAGCGGTGACGTGGGCTTCCAGCAAATTGCCAAACCCCACAGCTGCCACCAAGACTTTCAGTTGCCTTGAGGGTCAGCTGATGGCTTGACCTCTGGAGTGTCCACTTTAATTCATCTGCATGTTCCTCTCCTTCCTCATTTTCCCCCCCGCGTGATCTTTTTCGACATTTTTTGTCTGTCCACAGGGAACCCAAACATTCCAAAGCCACGCCGAGTTCTGCGTTCCTCATGGGGCAGCAACCCGTATATCCGAGGCTCCTACTCCTTCACCAGGGTGGGCTCCAGCGGAGGAGATATTGAGAAACTGGCCATGCCACTGCCTTACGCCAACAGCACCAAGGCCCCGGTGAGAGGAACACAATGGCACACTTAACACTGAGAGCCACGTTAACATTACAGGGTAATATCACCTTGTTCGGTTCAAAATGAGAAACTGCGAAAAATGAGATAATGGGCGCATCTTTGCAGCATTATGGCAACTATATCAATTTTCATATCAATGTGAATGACCTGATATTCTTTTCACTGTGACGTGTCACCCAGGAGCTCAGTCTTTGAAATTTAATTTTCTCTCCTATTGGCATGATTTGTTCCTCTGTAATAGCTTAGATGATGTTGTTACTGTAGTCTCAGTTGTTTACAGTCTCAGCGTACACTTAAAAGACTTGCGTCATCATTACAAAATCACGGCCCAGCACATGTCGAGCCAATCCAGCTGGTGGCAGAAGGTTATGAATGCTGATTCCAAGCCAGCGGTCTAGACCGTGAAACCTGAGGCCCCCCCCACCCGCAGCCAAAAAGCCGGGGCGGGGTGGTGTCGTTTGGACCGAGCGAAAGGAACAACACGACCCCTCGGCTGTAGTCCTTCACCGCTAACATCTTAGCCCCTTGGACATGTTTCCCATCTACATTTAGAATTACAACAAGGGATTTGGTGACAAAAAATAAACCCCGTCTGGATTTGGAGGAAAGGTCAGGGACCATACATGCATCTAGATGACTTTGACTGATTCACTTCTTAAGCCTCTTTTTTTTCTTCCTCTGACGGAATTCCTCTCTGTAATTTCTCCCCGACTTACTTTGCCCCCTTTGTTTACTCTCGCCCCTCTTCCAGCCTCTGCAGGTCCTGTTTGCTGGAGAGGCCACCCACAGAAAATACTATTCCACTACCCATGGTGCTTTGCTGTCAGGACAGAGAGAGGCCACTTGCCTGATAGAAATGTACCAGGACTTGCACAGGGCTCAAACCACAAAGCCTAAAATGTAAATTAAACAAGAACCTCTGACTAGTGAAAAAATACACAACCTTCTATGCTTTCTACCTTACATTGTATGTAAACTATTAAATTATGCTTAATGCAGTGGGGCATTTCAATGATACTGTAACTCACAAGTGTTGTTTCTATTCTTTGTACTGTAGATCCAAATCCTGCTACTTTTTATTTGGGATATATTGTTCAAATGTTACAACCGGTGCTGTCACTCCTTGTCTTTATTATTCAGTCTTTATGATGTTTTTTAATCAGTTAATATTTGTAATAACCTTTGTAATTTAACTTGTTTTTGTAAGTGCCTTCTGTACTTAATGTTGCGTAATGGAAATTCTAAATGAGAAATTACATTTAACAGAATTAAACTTGTATCAGCATCATCCAACTGTGCACGGTCTGCCATTTTGACCTCACTGATACGTAAACTTTCCAAGCTGAGGATGTAACCGTTCATTATCTCCTCTCCTTCCACTTCAATCTTCATAAGTATTTCCCAAGAATGTTCCAGTGCGTCTTAACAGCCACAGGAAAAACTGTTCCCATACTTTCGACGTTGCGGGACCCTTGCAAATCAAAGACGGCAAGTCAGTAAACCGAGTGGAAGGAAAGAAAGATGGCAAAGCTCCCGAGCTGCGGTGTGCCAACATGACAGATGGTGTTAGAACAGACCCTGCTTCTGTCGGACAACACTGTTAATCCTTTTCTTCAGCGACAATCGTGGTGGTGTTGAAAAGGCGCAGGGGAGCTTTGTTGACCGTCAGGAACCGGGAAGATGGACTAAATTGTTGGCGTATTCCAGTCATACCACCTGAAAAAGGGGTGCTCACATCAGGCATCAGGACACAACAGTGCAGTCGTGCAACAGAGAGCATTCATGTCACATACAGTACAGTGTGTGGCAGTCTTCCCATTCTTACTTCTCATAACCTCAGTCTACAGTATCACATCACTCGGGCACTGTGGTATGACATCGTATAGTGTAATAAGAATTATACCTAAAAATAGTTTTTTAATAGTCCATATGCAGAGGAAATTCACAACCTATGGTCAGAATTTGTACAGCATAGAATTGTATTGTATATACAGTATTGTACTGTACAATACAATCCAGTGAAGTGATGCTGACAAACCCCTGGCTGATGTGTCACCAAGGCTGATGTCCAACGTTCTCAACCCGAGACTCGTGTGAACCAGCAAAAGTGAAACTTGAGGACCGCTGACATTCCAAACACATTCTTCTGAATTAGGACACCAAATGAAACACACATTCAATATTGTTGAAGCGCATGATAAAATAATGACACATACTGTACATTGATACATTTTGACACGGCACTGTTTGGGTTGTGCGCTACTGTGTCGAGTCCTGTTCTAGTAAAGGTCGGACAGAGATAAAACTGTTATCATATCCACTCTCTATTATAGGTGATAGACCATTCTGAGAAATATTTAGGTCACGCTCACCACCTCCAGAGAGGGAGGAGACAGGGTTAGATATTTATAGACAGTATAGCCAGGGATGAGCGCATTTTAGTGTAATTGCAATATACTGTATGTAATCCAAATATCACCTTCTTTATGCGCTGAAATGAGGCGGAATGGAAGCTCCCGTCTGGATGCTGCTTTCACATGCTACTAGATCTGTTGTTGGAGAATGCTTTAACTGGCAGGCCAAAATAGGCTCTGAAATTTGACAAAGAGGCCGGACGAAGAGCTGATTGATGGACTTATTAAGCAATGCATGATTTAATGAAACAATTATCCCTGGCAAGAACATCACCATCGGCACTAGGTGTGGTTATGTGCTCTTACTGTTTTGTGTTTCACTTTGGTGGGTTGAGAAGGTTGAGGTGCTGCGCAAATGGTGACGTTTGGGGGTTATCCAACTGTCCTTGAATGCACTTAGGTAGACTGCTGACGGCAACGCAAACTGTTGCAGTGTTCACTTCACAGACACAAATTGTCCCACAAACTGCTGCTTATCTCCATCTCTGAAGATAAGAAGAAGCAGGGTAGGTGACCAGCATGACCTTGAGGTCTGTGCGAGAAATGAAAACAGTTTGGAGAGCAAAGCAGTAATTTCAACACCCACACATCACAGATGGAAGTAGGCATTCAAACATTGGTTTTCCGAGGGACTGGAAGTAGAAACATGCCTGCTTAGGCCACAGGAGGCATCACCTCTGGCCCGCTGATGCATGATGTTGTCAGGGAATGCTTCAATTGTTATTGTTCCAAGACTCTCTTTTTTAATTTGCTGTACACATCACATGTGGCTATCATTTGCATATGTTTGCTTGTGTGCAGACATGTACACATCCTTACATCATCCTGTCCTTATTGCTAATGTAAAGGAATTCAATCAAAGCGCGGTCAAATAGACGTGGCCCCATCTTGTACACCCAACCTCGCCTCTCCAAATTTACAAATAAGAGAGGAACACATGCATAGTAATCAGGGTTGTTTGAAGATAAATTCTTGTTTTTCAGGGACTGATCTTCATTTGGAATAGTTGGAAAGCAAATGGCAAAATGTCAAGGACAAACTTTGGGCTGAATTCCCAGATCAGTGCTCGTGCATGTTACATGAAAGGTGGAGTGGATTTAACTGTTCACATAAATTTGCCACATCACCAAGAATAATTTGGTGCTCCTGAATTAAACTGGAAAAGACGACATAAAAAAATCTAACAAAAATGCATTTCTGTGAATGTTAGCTAATATACAAGCACAACGGGTCAAGAGACATTTTAATGAAATACCCAATGTTTAAGCAATTTTATTGATGACGACGAACAAAAGTGAAATTGTGAAGTTATCCATTACTACAGACCGCAATCATGGTATGCTGATCATCTTTTTGGAATATGTGGGATACTTTCCTTGAACTAAATCCATTTCTGTCAAGAATCCAGCGGCACACACAGCAGTCCATGTAAAAGACTGTAATACAAACTGCACACTTACTTGCCCAGATAAGTGCTGAGGTAATGTGTCAAATACTAATCAAATGAACGGGCAAAGTACAATCATTCAGAAAGAAAATATAGAAAGAAGCACAGTAACATACAGTACTTGAACTCAAATTGCTGGATCTGCAACAAAAACAGCTACAATTTGAATAAATAACTACATAAGACTCACAGCAAGGCATTGGTTTGATTCATCCATGCTTTAAGTGGTCCAGCAACACAATACTTAAAACATAGGGTTGAAAATTGAAGAAGCAGCAAGTGAAGTATCGGTAGTTTCAGAGACATAAGGCAATGATCAGCATCAGCAGGTCAGTTTCATGGAGCAAACAAACTCCTGGCATGACGCAGAGCGCAACGCAAAGATAACGACAACTCGAGTTGAGCACAAGGTCATACTGCTTCAGACTGGAGAGCACTTGGATATGGTTGAAATTCACTTTCAGGCTCTCCATCCAGTCAGCGATGATGCCAGGAGAGATGTTTGCATTGGAATAAAAACATTCGCTTCCATCCAAGACCACTCACATGACACATGTGCGCTCATTTCAAACAAAGACTAATCTGGGTCAGTCAGTGATGCTGCATTTCGTGCTCCAAACAGAAGACACATGACTGATGACAACGAACCAAACGTTCAGGAAAAAAGTGCATCATATGTTGTCAAATATTCAGAAATACTGTAGCTGAACATTAAAAACACTATTAATAAACATCTGGAATATCTTTTGTTTTTTTCACTAGTGCAACAATAGACGGGATCAAATAAAGAGAAACCGTATTAACCTGCAAGCAATCAAAGCTCTTAAACATCTAGTATTTTTTTTTTCTTGCCACAGTAGCAGAACAGTTAAGAAGGCAACGTAATGATTGATGCTCCAACACAAACATGCCAACATTATACACATCGCTCTTATTTTTTTATAGAAATAAATAGCTGAGATATCGTCTTTATCCTCTTCTTAAATAATTTCCATCTCTATGTGACTCTGATGCACATTTAATATAAAGTATCTAATACACAACTGCAAATTCAACACTACTATAATACATAATATAATCCTCTATATTTATCTTTCATTCCACTTTGGAGAGAAGATGCTTACAGAACGAGGACCTGTAAACGTTCCACCTATAATTGTTACCTTGATATTACATAACGTCACATGTTTATTTGACACAGGCTGACATGGTGTCCTCAGCCAAATTTATCATTTATGTTATTTTTGTTGTGTTTTCTGGTTTTATACAAACTCTATGTACAGTTGGTGTTGTTAGTGAAAGCAGGATTGTCTAGAACTTAATAAAAAACAAAAAAAATCTGATGAGTGCATCATTTTTTTTCTTTTGTGTCAGCCACCTTTCGCCTTTTGGATGAGGAGACCGACGGACCATCTGTGCCTTTCTCAAGATTGTTGTCTGCGATGCTGGAAGAATGTGGAAAAAAAACAGACTACCACCAGCTTGACTGCAGGCATCACAATTCCCCGTGTTACGTCGCTCGATGTTATAAAACACACTCGCAAAGCACAGATCAAAACAGCACCGCGTGGAACAGAAACGTGCTCGGTGTGCCTTGAAATCAATCATCGCAAAGCCCGCCTACAGATGCTGAGATCAACTGTGGCGTTGACCCCGAAGACAAAGCCAGCAGCTGCCACGTGACAAGCAAAGTGCAAGAGGTGACATGTATTTCTGAGAAATAAACTCCATGTGTGGGAGGACATGTCGTATCATAGATACACAGGCACCAGCCTGAGGAAATCAATAAAATTTGAGTGTCTGGTGGTGATAGCTTCAATGCAGCAAAGACATGTTAATGTTTAATTCTGCAATAAATACTGCTGAATGCTGGACTGTATTTCCAATCCGTTTCGGACCAGACTAACTATGAGGCCGACCTGGCTTCGCCAGCAGGAGTCAGCAGGAGTGGTCAGGCCAGCGTGTTAATACCCTCAGCAATGGCACTGTTATGTGAGCTGAACCTCACGAATAAGAACGATTTGGTAACACTCGCACTCTGAATAAACATCATTGGAGACACCAACTACTGTCTTCAAGTGGTCCCACTTTTCCCATAAATGGCACATTGGAGAGAGCGCTTTTGGAATGAGGACCAACATTTTTACAAATGGCACCGATTGATAGAGAAATGCATCGAGAGCCTCGGTCGGAGACAGTTTCTATTGCGAGGTGTTACTTTTCTGCGGGAATGAGACGCAGAGTCTGGAGATGTGGCATGTAGGTCAGGTACCTAATGATCCTGCCGGTGCAGGGAGCAGAGGAGGTGAGAGGCCAAAAGCTCGGCTGCCATGGCAACGGCACCATGTGGCGGTACAAAGCTGTTCTACTCTAAGTCCGGTTGTCACTGAGGAGCTGCTGTCCTTGTCGCCCTCCCGCAGGCTTCTAGATGTTCGATGCTTCTCATTGTCTGTTCAGAAACGTGCTGTATTGTGTCCGTGTTTTCCTGCCGAAAGCTGAAAAGTTGCCCAGGTAACACACAGCGGCCACATACACGTTTATTCCTCATCATAAATTTGTTTGCAGTCCTTTTAAGGGCTTGTTGCTGACTGACTGCTGCAATGTTCAGACGGTGTGTGATGTGTTGTTTCTGGTGTGATGGGTGGCGTCAGGTAGGCGTAGACGATGATCGAATAAATGTGGAGCTGTCACTCGGCTCAGGTCGGTTGAAGATACTGATCAGACTCCAACAGCAAACATCAGAATAAGACTGTGACCGATGATCAGTTTCGTTGGGTCTGAAGTTGAAGTCCGGCTCTTTGTTTTCATGAGCACCCCCTGAATTTTCAGACCAATCATCATGGCCGATCTGTTGTGTCCCCCCACCCCAACATTAGCAGAGCGAGGGGTTGGACACCTGCTGTGCTGACTTGCTATTTTCATGGTGGTGGTGCTCACGCCTTTCAGTGGTGCCGACTGATCCAACCCGTTGGAACGCCTTGGTGTCGTCACGTGACCGGAGCTGAGGGTGCGCCAAGACTTGCCGAAACTGAAATGATGTTAGCAGAGGCTGTCCGCTTTGACGTGGAGGATTTTGGAGAAGCCAGGTCTCTTTTTCAGAGCCTGAAAAGTTAAAGCAGGTAGAGTATGAGAGAAGAGGCCTCATTCCTCGAAAAATGTGCACGTGACCGGTAACCTAGCAACATCCTGGGAGCGTTTGATTCGAGGATGAGGAGGGATTCACTAGGAGAGGAGGATGCTGAGGTGAGGGTCGAGCTGCAGATGACAGCAGCGTTTCATAAGCATCTCTCTCGCAGCGATGACTCAATACGACATTAGAACTTTGCCTTCCTTCACAACGCACACTTCCACAGACGGGGATAAAAATAATCGATCTCAGACTGCAGCTCGGGAAAGGTTAGCTCCCTCTTAAGGGGCATCTCGCCGTCTTTTTGTGTAGTGCGCGAGAAGACGAGACTCCTCTCAGTTTCACGGAAACAAAGGATCACAATGCGATTACAAAGCTGCTACACAACTGTGTACCAGGAGACTCCTCTGCAATCATTCTGGGACAGAGCGTCGCTGGGAGAGTAAAAATAGATGCTTCCTGCCTGCTGTGCAGCTATGAGCACACACTGAGGGGCAAGACTACACACACACAATTAGTGGAATACCACAAAGACACAATAAGCCTCTTAAGTCGTTAACTTTACACTGAGGTGGAGCCGGTAAAGCGGCCTGGTCGTGGCGCTGGAGGAAAGGTAGCAGGTCTACGAGAGTTTGGTTTACTCGCGGTGATGGCGTCACGGTCACATACGCACACATCTCACACAACCTGAGCACAATAATATGGGACACAGTTTGTCTCATGATCATACCTGCAGCTTGTTCACCATCTCATCAAACAGCTTTCTGGCTTCGGGACTACTGGGGTCTTCAAAGTAGTCTTCGATACCAATCTGAACCACGATGGACTTCAGGTTGCGGCACACACCTGCGACACATGCCGGAAATGTTAGCGGAGATATGAGGGAATCGCTATCAATATGAAAGATCAGTTTCATTTGACAAACTGTCTGTGGGTTGATAAGATTAACAGGGCAGCAGGGTTTCTGAGTAATTCTACAGAAGATGATGTGGTAGTTTTTAGGGTGCCCCAGATTAGACGAGTTTCTCCTCAGTCATCCAAAGCCACGCCGGCAAACACTCACTGTTGAAGTGTAGCAGGGCTTTGGGGGTGACCGGAGTGGAGGTGAGCACCAGCATCTCCAGGCCCTTCAGACCTTCTCTGCAGACCTCTGCTGCCACCTCCTGGTTGATCTCGCTAACGTGGTCCAGCTCCAGCACCTGCAGACGCATACAGTTCCTCGCTGGTGTGGAGGGAGAGCGATGGGAGAGACATAAACACAGGCGAGTATTGCGTGAATGTTGTTGTCAAAAATAAGTGAAATTGTGAAAAATCAACAGCTGGGTTTATGTGTAAAAGACATGGGGATGCTATTGAAATTTTTAAAGGATGAGAGAAGTGAGAAATGGTCCATACTCTTAGAAATGTTGCAACCAGACAAATGTCCCCCATTGAGTAACCCAAACAAAAGCGCAAAGAGTTTAATTCTGATATTGTTCGATTTAACCAGAGTTTGAAAAAAGATGCAACTGCGCATCTGCGACTCATGCAGATCAATACACAACCCCAAGTCACCACAATTGATTCAGCTATGACCTTAAAGACCAGATTATTAATAACATTTACCTAATGAGGCCAGCCCTTGAATTCCACATCCGGCCCCACCCACACCGAGGGCACGGAGGTGTGGCCAACACCGTCCAATGGTCTGCAAGCATCGATTACTGAATCGTGCCGGCTGTTGGCTAGGACACAAAGAGGCAGTTAGCATTTGTTGCAAGACCACTCTGTGTTTGAGTTCATAAACAAAACACAAAACATAATGCTGATTTACCATGGATGAAGTGGCGCCACCTGCAGGGAGATGATGTCTCTGCAGCCAGCTCCGAGGGCCCAGATCACCTCCTGGCCCACTGGGTCTGTGGCACTCCTAGGGACACGGAACACACGTTCAATATCTGTTCCTCCTGCGCACACATTTTATCAGGCACCATCAACGCTCAAGCTGTCCGTCTACCTGTAGGTCACAGCCTGCAGGGCTCGGCAGTAACAGCTGGCCAGCCAGAGCGAGCGGTCCGTCAGCAGGTTGGGGCAGTGCGACACCTTCAGAATCAGCAGGTTACTTCCCGTGGCCTTCAGCAAAGCCTCCAGGCCCTCCTCCAGGCAGCCACTGAGACGGAGACAGAACAGGCAGGCAGAAACTGAGGTCACTCCGTCTGTCTCAGCACAACTTAAACGCGTCTGGGAAATAAAAAAGACGCTGAGGGTTGGCAGAACAATGTCAGGTGAGAGACGGCAAGTGAAGGAGGAATGCATAAAATCTGTTTTCTGAGACACAATAATCAGAAACTCAAATTTTCACTCTCTTCTGCACCACTGGGTTGATTTCTCGCATTGCTGACTCCCGCTGACTACCACAATAGTCGGTTCACGAGTCTGAGTGGCAATTTCCTAGGTCTTTACCCATCAGAACAAAATTCCCGCATTTGTCGCGGCAGTGGAAACATGCAGAGCGGTGCCATAGCATCTCACCGTGTGCTTTTAAGGTAGTCGTCTTTGGATTCCTTCTTGCCTCTCTGCCGTGGTTTCAGGTTCTGGAGGATGAGCGAGTGCGTCTGGGTGCACCACTGAGACAGCGTGCTCAGGAACTGGGAAAACAAAAACAGCGGCGCTGAGTGACGGCACCTGAAGACCGAAAAGCCGGCGGAAACATCTGAACAAAGACATGGGTGCCGGTCTTCACCTTGGAGGAAACACGAGCGTTCTCCAGAAGCACTCTGGTCCAAACCGCCGGGTGACGGGCGACGAACTTCCAGTCCCGGCACACCTCGGCCGCCCTCAGCAGGGTTTTAGTATCCAGGTAGGTGAAAATGCAGAAGAGGGCCGCGCGCATTTTCAGGATCTCAGGGCTGATCACCTCATTGGACTTGGACGGGCTCTTCTCGTGGCGGCAAGGCTTAGTGTAGCTGCCTTCAGAACGACCTGGCCAGAGCAACGGGGGGAATATTTTCATCATATTTATTCTTTCATATACAGCGCTTGAGTAATCCTGATGGAAATTGCTTCTTGGCTTTCTATACTGAGCCAAGAGGAATCAGTAATACAGGACATTGAAAATGTTGACTCTAAGGGGGCAGACGGGATTCTATAAGCCATGGGCCAGAGGTGGAGGTGAGTAGAGGTCAATAAAGTCCATCTGGTTGAGACACCAGGTACTAATGACGGAAGGAAAGAAACGTCTGAACCAATCTTGATTTTCAAAATGTTTGTTCAGCTGGAAAACAGCCCAACGGGCCGCATGTGGCGTACAGGCCCAAGTTTGCCGGCATTGGGAATTAAATAGTTTTGCTCAATTCACACTTTGACAGAGGTCACATGGAATTGCATAAGCCACCTGATGGTTTTTGGATGCTTTCTGTTGAAGCCATACGGCCATGTTGTTCCAACAGCACATTTATCAAAGGTTCTACAATGTAGAGGAATTTGTGGGCGCCATTAGCAAAGCTCTCAAATTCAAATAAAACCGTTAAAACCGTTTCCTATCACATGGTGGCACTAGCGCTCAAGTAGACGCCGGCCAGCACTGCCTTCCTCCCTCTCCTCATTTTTCCCTCCATCCTGCCTTATTTGCTGCCACCCCTTAGCTGGAACCGTGTCTCTGGTCCAAACGCAGCTTTCTCCTCACGGTGCGATTGTGAAAAGATGACTCATGTCATCCGTGGCCTTGGACGCGGTCCTGAATGCATCAAGGCTGGGAACCGTTGCTTACTTCAGTCTCTCTCTCCCTCCCTCTTTCTCTGTTCCCTCGCTCACCACCACCTCCACCATCTCATGCGCCGCCTACACTTGAGATGAAGGAGCCAAATGAGCTAAAAACACCAATCAGTGTTACATGATTAGAAAAGCTGTGCATACACGGCGTCCACCGACATCCGCCCCACACTCTGGGAGCAGAGAGAATCGTGCGGGTACAAACTAACGATTACAACCAGAAAATGTTGTTGCTAATGGCTCAGACGTGGAGCCGTGGCCTCGTTTCTTTCCTTCCCTCTGTGTTACACCTGAATTTAGAACAAAGCCAGCAGGAGGAGAGGATATAGAGGACATCAACGGTGGGTTTTAAGACCCTTGTGGGGCTTGAGCTGAGTTGAGATGAGCTGTGTGTGTGTGTGTGTTTGTGCGTGCAAATGTTCATGGTGAAAAACAATCACACAGCTTTGTCATAAAAGGCTCGCAGAAACAATACACATACAGGCAGAGGTGGTGTGTCGGATGGAGATACAAACAAGCAGAGTGTGTGTAGACCTCACACTCCTAAACACAACAGCTACTGAGAACAGGTCACTTCAAAAGAGGATTCACGGAATACGCATTCAAGGACTCTTTTAGGCCTTGTGTAGTTCAGTTCAATTCAATTCAATTCGATTCAATTCGATTCGATTCGATTTGACTCGATTCGATTCGATTCGATTCGATTCAATTCAGTTTGTGTGGTGCCAAATGATAACAAAAGTTATCTCAAGGCACTTTCCAAGATGGAGCAGGTAGTGCTTCTCAACATGTAAACATTCAAATTATACAAGTTGAACACACAGAGACCCTATAGATCCCCCATTG
>OMPJ01010385.1:0-13170 GCA_900312935.1 Carapus acus
ATGCAATTTCAGCCCTCCATATGTCTGTACATACATAGGAACTGACAATAAAGTTGACTTTGACTATGTGGCCACATAGACCTGGTTGTTGTAAGTCCCATTGTAATTACAGAGTCATTGTACCTCATTTCTCTCTCTTGTTTGATTAGCATCACGGCAACACAAATATTTATTTCATACCTGGACTTCTGCTTTCTCGCTAAAAGGGAAAGCAGCTGCACTCACCAAATTATGACCGAACTTTTAGTGCCACACAAGGCAAAAACACCCAATCTGAGAACGTCTCAGAACACTTGAGACAAAAATAGCAACGTTTTTAATTAGCTGATTTTCCAAAGTTTGACTTGCAAAATTGGAAGTCACGGAATTAAAGTGATACTGACGTTGTATTTATCAGTGGAAGAAGCTTCATTTTGCTGTGGTGGAATTGGCAAACAAAGTCCTTACACCAAAGCAAAATAATACAAGCTTGTACTATTTAAGTGCAGGAGAGAAATTTGAAATGATAACAAGACGCTCTAACAAGGGTATCAAAAAACATACAGATCATTTTAGAGGTGTAAATGTGTAGCTTTTTCATACAGTCTGATCTCCTGTTAGAGATCCACCACAGGGCACAGATCACACAGAAAGTTTAGTCCAAGTCACAGGCCTGATTTTGGTGGAATCCACATCGGCCATTTTAACCCCAAATATGTCGACTTTATTGCAGTGTCAATGTTTATTAGGCAGGGGAAATACTCCAAACTACTGTGGTATCATGCTGGTTATTGCTGTCGTGACTGCAGATTCTTTTTATAGTCTTCCATTCATCCTGAATGAATCAGCTCCTGGATCTGTGTCTCCACGCAGTGTATGGGGGGGGTTCTGTAATATCTGTGCTGAGAAATATTTTGCTCATCTATTCAAATGGAGACTGACCTAATCAGGATCACAGGCACACATCACACAGATTGTATGTTGTGCTGGAGTTCCCTCACCTTCACAACGCTGCTGGAGATACCGTATGAAGTCATAGATGGTTTGTTTTTGAAGCTTTGTATGAATCCAGCGCACACATCTTGGTCTCACTCCAGGGTTCAAAGAGGGACTCAGTCCCCTTTTCCCCCTCTTTTTCCCCCTTCCCTCTTTATTTTATTCCTCACACGGACCATTAGTCTATTGAAAGGTTGGTGAGTTGCAGTATCTCTGGCAAGTCAAAGTTAGAAATCAATCATGTTTGTTCAGTGAAATAGCCCGGCTGAGGTGTAGACAGATTGGTACGTTTAATACCGGGGACTCGGCCAGTTTGTACCATGACCTAATCAGCGATTTTTCTGCCAAGGTCGTCATGCGTTCCTGTCAGGACTTACCAAGGTTTGTCTGTCTCCTCCCAAAGATGAATTCGGGGCTCAAATAACAGGGCGTCAAATTACGTGCCAGTTTTGACCTTGTTTACATTCAAAGCAACAGTCAACAACAAGTTAGTGTGCTTAGTTTTGTCAGCACCAAGACCTCAGGGAGATGGAATGGGAGGGACGTTTCCAAGCAAAAAAATGTGTCATCATCCGTTTTTTTAACATGAAGTTGACCTCATTGGAGACAAAAAGAGTGAAGAGAGAAAAGAGATACACAAAAATAAATAGATCCTATTCCTCTCGTTTGAATTTGTATGTCTTCATTAAATGAGGATTATGGGAACGGTCAAGAGGTCCTTGTAGTTGTGTGTCAACACAAATGAAGAGTTGCAGTGACAGTGGATTCAGTGCAGCCAGCTTGGTGGCAACACAAAAATTGCACTTTGAGTAAAAATTTCCCTCACTCCGTACCCACCAGAGATCCAGTTTCGTTTGTTTTCCACCCATGTTTTCAGTGCACCTGCTGCACAGGCTGCAAACATCTGAGGATCAGTGATATGGCTGATACATTTCAAATTTAGAAATTAAAGGTGGGAGAGTAGGGGTTCTTTTCCCTCATTGAAAGTCCAGGCTTAAGAAGAACAACAAATAGTGCAATATTCCCTGCCTCATAAACCAGATGGCGGCGTATTATGCCTCCGCGTTCATGGCCATGTTTTAACATGATTGTACAAAGCATGTGCCTAACAAATGAAACTGCTGTGCCTGCCTCTTTGCCAGCACAGATCATTGTAAGGAGAATGAATAAATAACTATTTTACATGTGTTTGATGTAATCTGTTGCTCCATCTTCCCCGCTATGATGGGAACGCATTGATGTGACACCGCTGAGTTCCCCTTATGTTGCTCCATCTTTTTTCGCACATTTCAGCAATCCCCCCAGCATTTGGTACCAATGCTCTCACACACTTCTCTACCATCAGTCACTCAGGGCCTTCAAAGTTGTTGCATAATTGGCTTTAAGCAACAACAGTTGCCACAAGGCATTCAATTTGTCTCAAAAGAACAATTGCAGGCAATTATCTTTAAATACCATAATGCTTAACTAGCACAACACACACACACACAGAAATCTGCAGCCGCTCGAGTGCATTCTTTCTCTCCCCAAGCACAGAAAAATGAACACACAGTCTAATACATCAATACATTTTCCCGGCTCAATTAGCCATTTAGTCTAATGTTTTAGAAAATCACACATAAAGTGTCAAATGTCTAGAACATTTGGGTATTCAAGCTGTCGGCCGATTAAACCGCTTCAATATAAAAATAACGATCAGTCTCAGTGAGCTGTTTTGTCATTGTGAAAAGGATGCTTTCATGTTTGATGGCAGCGCTTATCAGAGTTGCGAGGCAGCAGCCATCTGAAGCCGAAACCAGCGCGCAGAGCGTCAATTCCCACTATCCCGTGATGCCTTTTGCGTCACGTCTGAGGTGTTAAATATTTATGTTGATTTTTGTTTGTTCCACTTCAACAGCAAATAAATCATCGCATGGCACCGTCCCCTCTGCCCACTCCCACTCCCGTTTGCTTCTCTATTATGTGCAATAAGGCCGTGAGTAGAGATGGAGAGAGAGACAGAGGGATTATATATGGAGAGTGTGCGGAAGGACCGTAAAGATGGACCTTTGTGAGATGCATCGTGAGCAGTCTATAAAGGCGTTTTTATTTCAAGTTAATTTTTTATATTTGCTCCCGGTTGTTGAGCTTTCCTTTCAAAAATTCTTCCTCGCTGCATCTTTTCTACCAACTTTTTTTTTTTTTTAACAGTACAGGCGAGTGCACGCACACTGTCTCTCCCCACAAACGTGTCTTTGAGGGTGTGTTTGCTTTCAAACGCATGTTGCGCGGGTTTATTTCTGTGCTGTTAACAGGTAGAAAGAATGTGACACGCCACAGCTGAAAATGTTTCCTACAGTCCTCCTGCTGTGGTTAATATGCACAGGGTGCAGGAACATAACCAGGACTGGTGAACGGGCTAGTGCCATTTCCAGTGTATTTTTCAGGAGAAGCGAAAGAAACTGAAGGGATGGAGGAGGAACAGAGACAACGATGGGATCAAGACACAGTTACATGGAAATGCACTTGACTACATGAGTCTCTCTGTCTGCCTCTCTCTCAGACTTCAGAATTCTTCAAGACAGCCAAGTAGCATTAGAGGCTAAACACACACTTCTTAGCCAAAGAAGTGTGGAGGAAATTCAGAACCCATATGCTGATGGGTGATGCCAATTCAGTCCATCATTCAGTCTGTATTATTTGCGCTACTTTGCTGCTTGTTTTTCCCTGAAAATTAGATATTTTTCACTCAGATTGTGATGCATCATTGCCTCAATACAAACAGATTTGAGGTGTTTTCGCATCGCCTGAAGTGAATTATGGCTTTAAAGTGACTGATTTCCTTCCCGTCTGCCTGTGCTTGTTATGAGGTGCATCTGTGTGGTTAGATTGGAGGGTCTCTGCCGTTTTTGGTGAATTATACCCTTGGCTGATCTCCTCTAACGCCGGTAATAATCGTTTCGATGAGGGTTTTGAATGCACAAGTGTGAAAGCGGTGTTGCAGGCATTCGTTTTAATTGTCACATGTAGGTGATTAAGCAGCTTTCTTATGCGCTTTGACTGGGGTTTGCTAAGATGGATGGCCTGCAATGCTATCTATTCTCAGTGAGTCAAGTCCTTGGCACCGCAGTGGTTCAGTGCTGCTTAGATTAACGCCAAGCTGGAGGGCATGATTTCTAGGGCCCATCCACATTTTAGCTTGTTCCAATTGGAAAATAATGTCAGAGGCTCAGACACAAACCCCTTTAGTCTTTGTAATGCTTCTGTTTTCACCACACAATTGGAAAAAAGACCAAAAAAATTATGTATTGATATTGATTTTCCTGTTTCATTTCTAGGTGGAAACTGAACAGTACCACAATTGCCCCCAAATCTGGATCCCACTACAGCCTTTCCGGAGGGAATCTCAGAATCTCCCACCTGAACAAAGACCAAGATGCTGGAACGT
The DNA here is from genome assembly GCA_900312935.1 of Carapus acus. Lineage (NCBI taxonomy): Eukaryota > Metazoa > Chordata > Actinopteri > Ophidiiformes > Carapidae > Carapus > Carapus acus. The sequence continues at coordinate 4,403 of OMPJ01010385.1, forward strand.
ATCAGTGCCTGGCCTCAAACACTTTTGGGACCATAGTCAGCCGAGAGGCCAGTCTATCCTTCGCATGTAAGTCGTGTGTGTGTGTTTGTGTGTGTGTGTGTCTGGGGAGTGGAGGGATCTCTGCACCTGTTGCTCAGGTCCACCATAGCAACGAGATGAACACAGAGACATCTCCCTGAGGAGGGGGGTTGTCGTGATGGGGTCTGAGTCAAGAGCATCTTGCATTTACATGCAGCTCTATTCTTTCTTCCATTTATCAATTTTTCCATCTATCTCTCATCTATATACTGTCATCTCTCTGTCTATGTTGAGTCAATCTGCAGTCTACCTTCTGTCTATCACTTTATTGATCTGTCCGTCTGCATTGATTCCTTGTTCATCTGTCTGTCTTGCTCAGTCTTCATATATAAGCATATCAAAGTCTAAACTTCTAAACACAAGATCGAAAATTTACTTTCAGCAGCTACAGTTTGTTTTGGCGTGGTGTTAGGCAAAATCTATTTAAGAAGATCTTTCTCCTTTATCATTAAGATCTATTGTTTTATACATGTGTTTTCTCGATTAGGTGTGAACAATAACCCATGGTCCTCATATTCCTGAAGCCGGAGGAAGTCGATAAGTGCTTATGCACGACTTATTGGACCAGCATAAATGATGACATTAACAGCTCGTGAGTGATTGGTCTCTTAGATTAGAAGTTGAGCTTTAGTGTTTGGGGACAAGGCCGCCAATATTTCTCAGGCCATTTGTTCAGTCCCCTGCGGACGCCGAGGAAGTCAATCCCCAGTGTGGACAATCTGATTCTGTTGTTGATAGGATGATGATAGGATGACAGTTCCATCAATTGTTGGGCTCTGACCTTACCAGCCTTCAGCTGTTGTCACATGGTCCAGCGCGGGGTGTGTGACAGAGTGCCATCTATCTTTTTTATTACTCTTGGTATAGCTTAATTAACTTCACACTATGATTGAATGGTGAAGGTTCAAGCGAATAATTTAAAGGGCAACTAGTATTACTAGAGGTTGTCATGTAATTCTTTATATGAATATGAACCAACTACGGTGCTGGAGATCGACACAGACACACTCGGGGTTCTGCTCCAGTAGTATCATGATGAGTAATGCACATACATGTGGCGTGTGACAGCTACATTTGCTGCTTATCTCAAGCCAATGAATGTGAACGTTTGATAGATATTATCTTTTTTTAATGAGTGAAGGAGAGGTAATGTCTGCACATGTAAGAAGAAATACAAAAACCCATTAGCAATGCTACCAGTTCATTACCATACCAGAGTTCAAAATACAATAAGATTAATGTCAAATTTTAGTTTCTACATTCTCATGGAGCATATTTATCCAGGCATTGTCTTTTGAAATTGCCTGAAATTACTTTTATGAATGTGGACGCTGTGCTTAGTAATGCACACCTAACACTGGTCTATAGTAACGCAAACATTTTGTATCAGTGAAGTGGAACTTCAAGAGTACATAAGGACTTTTCGGTTTGTGCCACTGAACTGTGCAAAAGTGTAATTGCAATATTTCACACCGCAACCACACATTGAATAGAAACAAACTGAAAATCTTACACAGTTTCGGGTACCATATCCTCAGATCTAATGCTAATATGTGAGCCTCACGACAGTCCAAAAACCTACCTGTGCTGCACATAAATGCTAAAAAAAAAACGTGCTTCGCACATTCTTGTACAACTTAGCTGTTGCAAGTCTTTATTACATTTGGGACATTTTTTCACTCAATGATTAAAGCAATAAATTGGAACCCAACAACATGTGAAGCTCTCTACGCTGCGTTTTAACATTGTCGATTCAAAGAAACTCCTCATCCACACAACCTTAAATTTGATTACACCCAGGTTCTCAAAACTAACACTGCTGCTTTATGATGCTGTAACCAGCGCAACTCTCCACAAGGAGGACTTTTTACACGTGGCCTGTGTGCAATCACCGTTTACACTGCAGAGGAGTGAATGTAATGTATAGCGAGATGTAATTCTTCAGGAAATGATTCCCCATAATATTTGTGGATATACATGCCAGACGACGACTCCAAGGTTACACTCTGGAATTGGCCGCACTCCAGATAATTCAGCCGTCCCCTCCATGTCACAAACTTTTGATGGATGATGCTACTCAGGGAGTGGGTAGTTGCCTGTCTCCCTCCCGCGGCAGCGATAACTGATGGGCATTGGGTGCTCCCACTCAATACTGGCTGCCCTTGATTAGTATGTCTATTGATTCTATATCAGTGATTATGTAAAAGATGTACACCCATAATTCATACTGATGAACAGGCTGTATATTCAATATTAGAAACACAGCCCCAGACCTCTGTTGTGAGGCTCCACTTTGAATGTAATGAGGGGGTTATTTAGTGTTTGACTCACCTACATGGCCACAAGTGTCACATCAAGCTGAATGTCAGCGAAGCGTCCCCCCCCCGCCTGAAGACCTGGGATTTGGCATTACAATAAGGGTACGCGTTTGACCAGCGTTGCTTATCTAGCATGATAATTGCGCCTGGTGTGCTTTTGCAGTGATGCGAGATCAAACGCTAATAGGACAGGCATCCTTACTCGAGCAACAAGAAAACATCAGCTCCTTAAGAAAAGTGACACAATGTTGTACGGGGTTAAAGGTTGCTTCATTCGTTACAAGTAAAACAAGCGTAGAATGGACGTGAGGAGAGTCGGCTAATAGCTACAGTTTATTTTTAGATAATGAAGACAAATAAGGCACCAAAGGAAATGGTACATTTGTCCCTTAATTGAAAGTTGCACCGTTTGCTGACCCTTTCATCAGTCACACAACCAACCCTGGAATATCTGGATCCCCCTGTGATCAACAGCAGCTAGCAGATTCCAACAAAGGCAAAGATCATCATAACAAAGGTCTTCTTTTTGCACCAATGGGACAAAATTGGATAAGGTATCGGGGCAGTTAGAGTTGTCAGCGTTGCATAATTGCGTATTTTGCAAAGCAGTGGGGTTGAAAATTTTTTGATGTTGTCAGAGTAAGCATAAAGCCTTGAGGGGAAAACATGAATACCTCATTTAAATGCAAATAAATCCTCTCGACTCCTCTCAGCTGTTGTGATAATATGCAGTGCCTATATTGGCTTAGTTAATGAGGTGTAAATAGCTAATGGGTGTACTCTAGCTTTTACTTTTTATCTGCGCTATGCCATCAAGATATCACTCTTGAGGACACACAAGAAGAGGTGGAACAAACACATTATGTTGTCTTCATCTCCCAGCAAGATATAGTATAGACAGCATTCATATTTTAACCACAGAACCAAATGATTTTGATTTCAGTGGCATTAACAACCTGCTATTAAAGGCCTTGTTTCCTCTATTTCAAGCTCTGGTGGGAGAGAAAAGTGACAGATTTAATCCCCTGTGAATTCCTGGCGTGCCGTGTGGCCTTTTCTTTTGTCCATTCCTTTGTAGCTGTGCACAAAATTCAGCACAGATCAACTCTCACCCATCCATTGATGGCCGCCCTGGCTTTCAATCGATGAAGTAAAGGCTCAATGTCACAAAATGAAATAACAAAACGCATCCGAGAGTAACACAAGCATGGAATTGGACAATGGGTGGTGCTCGTCTCTGTAGCCACCGGTAACTTCTACCAACACATCTCAGGATTTGCAGGAGTGGCAGTCTTGTTTTTCACTACATGCCACTTTTGAGATCGAAGCGAATGTTTCTTTGTATGTTATCCTTCTGCATACACCAACACAAATACATATTTCACCGCCACCACCACATATGAGCACAAAGACAAACAAAGTGGACTTGTGATAAATTTCACCGTTCTAGTCAGACCATCTTGTTGAAGCATGATGTGTCGCTGTGACATTTGAAATGCTCATATGTCTGAGCTATGATCATCAGACCTCATCAGGATCGTTGTTTGTAATGTCAGCCCTGTTTTACAATAATTAATTGTAATGGTTTTAGATGGGGCATCGCATTATCTTGATCTGAGGTTATTAATCATTGTTGCATTGCTTCTGTGCATGATGCTGTGGTTCGGTGCGAGATTATTACTTAAACATCAGACATTTGGAGTTCTGATGCATTTCTTTATTACTGTTTACAAGGTAAATGCAAATGGCCGATGTCCATTTGCAGCACAATGAATTCTCTCGTTGTTTTTGATGAGGTGAAAGTGAACAAGCACAACACACCTGTGTGTGTGTGTGTGCACATTTGTGGTGCGCGTGTGCGTGTTTCTCTGTGTGTGTGTGTGTTTGGACAACCACAACGGTATCCCCTGCATCTAAAGTCGTCGGCTGTGCTGTATTGTTAGTTGTGCTTTTCACTGCTCTCCTCAAGTCCTTTTTTTTTTCCACAACAATGCTCCGTTTTCTTGTTTCGGGCCAGAGTGGTAGGATGGAGAAGGTTGAGTGTTGAACCACTGTTGTTCCATGCTTTCAACACAGACAAGGCCACATTTTTGGGTCTGGACAAGGACAATCAGTAGCTCCAGTGAAGTGTGGACATCATCACTTCACAAATCACAATAGCTTTGATCTCAAGCAAACGTAATGCCCAAAAGACTTTTTTGGAACAAATTCAGTACCTTAGATGTCTCTTGCAGGTCTACACTTTGTTGTATGCTTTTTGGGGAGGGACAGGCAGCTTTTATCTAAACCTTCTATCTTGCCTTCAAATGAAAATAAGTGGCGGGTCTACACAAAAGCTTCTGGTTCCATTCATCTACAGGCCAATTTGTTTTTAGACTTGTGCGAAATATACCTCAACCTTTTTTGCCTCACAATTGTTTTTTTATTTTTATTTTTACGGTTAGTAGTTATTGAAACAGCCTGCTTCGAACTGTTCTCATGTCGACAATACAATACAAGATTTAATTTCTGCACAGTGGTGATACTTTTGAGCACTACTGCTGTTACCAATCATCTCTTAACCGCAAACAGCAGGTTGTAATATACGCCGCACCTTTGCAAGTAAACAAATCCAACAGAGCTACAGTATTAAAAGTAAAGAAATACTCTTGCAGTGCCGACAAGATAAAACCTTCGGTGGTACCGCTTGCATGTGACATCTAAGTGGAACTCACGGATAATATCCAAGTATGCATCGTATTTCTTCTGATTTTGATTAATTATTCACATAGTTTATTTCCTGTTCCATCTGCGACTGAGTTTGGTTTGGCACCTGTGCAATGGGGCCAATTTAACGCCATAATAGCTTACAAATACACACAGTCCGTGCACACAGTCGTCAGTGCTTCAATCAAGAGGGAGGAAACAACACACTCTAAAAAGTAATCGTGCTTTTTCAGTAAGCGGGCAATCAAATTGATGTTGCATTGACCAAAGAAAAAAGAAACGAGTGGTTGACCAGTCCCAGAGTGGCAAATGCTGAAAAGGTGACTTAAAATGATTGTAAATAAGCACTTCTGGTGCAAGTGCATATTTCCATCAGTCTTTTACGATGATAAACAACATTTGCAGCAAAACCAGGTGAGTCATGAGTCATCTCACCAGGAGTAATCATCCCTCGCTGATGGAGCGAGCGATAAATACCGAATCTTGCCTGAACGCCAAGAACAGACAGAATTTTACTCCTACAGTTAAGAACTTTTTATCTGCTATCTTTCCCTTTGAAGTCCCTCCATGACAAAGTCTCCACCCCTCTGCTGTCAGCGGACTTTTCCACTGCTTAGAAGCCGTAATTTGGAAGGACAAGTGATTTGCCGAGCAAAAATTATTGCAGACAGCAAATTTGTCATCTTATCTATGGACTCCGCTCAGATGCTTAGTTATTCTGGTGGTGTGACAGCTTGTTTTTTCCTGTAAGGAGGAGGAGGGGTGGGCAAACACATGCATAAATCAAATAAGTAGATTTACGGGTTATGACCTTAATCTCTCTTTCCTCCCTCCTGCTCTTTAATTTAAGAGTTTCCATCAAATGATCTCACTATCAATGTGGGCTATCTATTATCTTCAGGCAATAAATGCACATGCTGTCAAAGCCTGTAGAAATCGTGGTGAAGTTCGGAGGGAGGAAACACAGAGATCAGGCGTTAGGCTGGGTGTTTCCAGCCCTCCTTATTTAAGAACTTAGAATGAGATTATAAAACATTATCGACAAACATTTTAGTATTTTCAGCCCCCTACACTGAATATCACAGGTGAGTAATCTGGTCTTGCTTGCGATCAAATCTCCTCAGCTAGGCAGGTGTAAATGCTTTTTGTGCCTCTGGGATGCTTTGTTGAGATGGAAATCAAAATGGGAATTTACCCCTTCGTTGGGAAAAAAAGAACATTATCCTCGACTATTTGCGCCTTTTGCTTTTGGTCAAAGTTATTTTTCATCAAGTGGCTTTGTGTGTTTGCTGATCTTTGCCTGTCTGTCAGATGGTGGTATTTGTTGGAGCAGTGGGATGCTTAGGGGAGGCACTTGGGAAGCAGTAAGGGGCTCAGTGTACTCCCCAAGGACACTTCCACATCAGCAAGGAGAAGTCCGCGCTGAGAACCAGGAATCTTTTTGTTTCCGAACTACCACTGAGCCATGCCACCTAAATAACTGGAATTTGAAAGAAGAGAGACAGGAATCCTTAGCACTTGATGATACTTTAGTGTCTACAGTGTGAATATATCTGTGAATATCATCTGCTCAGTTCCTGTTAATTGTGGGAAGTGGCACCTTCTCAGCAATTTGGCATGGTGCCATCATCTCACCTGTAATCATCATCTCCTCAACAACCAGACAAACTACTATTTCCAGGATTCAGTCAAATTGGGAAATAACTGAAATATACAGTATTTGTTTCTTCCCAGTTACATTTGTTTGCCACAACCTAATTAGGTGAGAACACACATATGCTCGGCCTAAATTATTCATCTTTTTTTGTACAATCTCCCATCTTATGTGAGACATTTCACGTCCATCTTTTGGAAATCTGGATATCTCGACACAGGGCGCTTGCCAGTGTGTTGTAACAATGTGGATAAGGATAAGATTTCCCTATCAAGAAATAATTAACAACCTCCTTTTAATTGACTTGTCCTGCAGCCACTATGACACATATTAACTGACCTTATAGTCCTCTTCATAAACCAGTGAGCCCAATAATTTTACATTTAGATCTTTCAGAGCCGAACTAATCAGCAATCTCATCTGAAAGTGGATTGGTTGCAGTTTTGCAGTGAGCAGGTCGGCAAAGGGAGCGCTTGTGTCCACATCACTGCCCAAAGCAACTGCACTGCATATTGCAAAAGAAGGTTAATTAAGGTTAATTAATCCAATTTGAAGGATACGTATGTTCAAATCAGATACCCCACACCGCCTGTCTTAAGTTATTAATTTACCATGTTGTGCTCTGTTATTATGGATATTTGCAAAACTGCTTTGACCTCCAAGGACACATTCTCAACACTGTTTTATTCTTTATAAATAAAGTGAATTTTCTTACAAAGGTGTTGCAAGACCAAGTATTGAATTAGCATCATTGTAGAAAAGTCCTGGTCTGCTATCGTTTCTATTAATTGTTCAAGCAGAGTGATATTTATTTAACAGTTTATTTTGGAGTCCTGTTTGTTTGTTTTGTTTTGTTTCTCATGGCAGTTTGATAAATGAAAGGTAACCTGATAAGCACTAGAGCTATTAAAATTTCTCATTTGTAAGTCAGTGCAGCAACACACTCCGTGGGAAGGCAGCAGATTGTTTTTGTTTTCATTTTAGTGTGTCTGTGTCACTATTGATTTGGAGTGTTTTTACCAGGATTGCATTCAGCTCACGCGGTCCATCCATTTATTATTTGTAACATAGTAAGTGTAAACTACAACTGTGCCCCTGCTTCCCTCTAATTTCTCTTGTTTCATGGAAGACTGCATTAACAAGCAGGATGGTGCCATTTTCCTGGCTTATTTGGGATTCTGTCAGGATATTTCTCAGATAAGGCAAAGAAGGTAAAGCCAAGTATTTACATATCATGGGGAAATTTGTCATGGTTGGGTTATAGAGCTCACATGGAGCGACAGCAGGAGGTAATACGACAGTAATATAGACAGAAGAGCAGCCACCTTCTTACTTTCACTCACCCAGCGTCTGAAATAAATACCTAAATTAAACAGCGACAGCTGCAGTAATATAAACAAACTCAGGCAAAAGCTCAAATCTCGCGCTATGCCTGAACCACTTTGAAAAATGACTGAGGAAAGAACTCCCTTTGTGGCTATCAGACGGCCAGGTTTTGAAAAGTTCACAAAGCTCGGCTCATTTAAACATTTTGCCAAATTTTGCTCAGTCATTTGCATAGTCGTTGTTTTATTTTCCAATGGCAGAAAATACACAAAGAGCCTCCTGGATTTATTTTTGTGCGTGTAGGAGGAACATGGCATGAAAAGCGTGTGTCCTTGGTGCACCTGTTTGAAAATGAATAACGTTGGGGAAAAAAGAGCAGAGAATCTTTGGAGAGGTGTAGAACTGGTTGATAAATTCTGGACTATGATTTAGCAATATGTCCAAAACACTGATTGATTTAAAACTACATTCCTTGGAGGTAATGCTGATATTATATTTTTCTATTTGTGAGTCTCTGTCGGAGGCTTTAGAAAAAAAATAAAAGTCCACAGAGAGCAGAGGGAATTCAAAGCGTTGCTGCGACTCAACAATAATGGATAGGGATGTTTTTGTGTGACCGCAATATTTTTCCTTTTTTCATTTTTTTTTTTATTTTGCAGGTTTTTTTTTTTTTTTTTTAATTTGAT
>OMPJ01010385.1:13190-43115 GCA_900312935.1 Carapus acus
TTTACTTGCAGTGTATGTCATACCTGTGGAGCTGCACCAACTCGTTCAAATGTTGCTTTCAGGCGTTCACGACTGGGCTGGAGGCAGAGCTCATGTGTTTACCCCAGATTTTCCACTGAGCTATTATTGCATTCTGTCTTTCCTAATGGACACCTCAATGAAATACGTTTTATTATCAAGTCAGATATCGAAGTGGGATGTTTCTGTAGAACACATTTTTATACTTAACTCTGTTGGGGTTGCTGACGCCCTACAGCTAGAGTCGTGTGGGTTTGAACGTCGGTCTGTAGAGGTAACACTTTGCAACTGTTTGACTTTTCCACTCGGTGGATCAGAGGGAGCCAAATCACCCAGGAGCTGAAGTGTGCCGTTCAAATTCTGTCAGATCCTATAAAGAGACAATCACCTTGACTATTCATTTAGATTTTTTTCACAATTTTATTTTTATATATTGTATAAATGCCAGGACATGATTGCTTTGAATGCATATCTGTGATAGAATCATATACAGAGATTGTGACTTTTTGATGGACCAATGGATCTTGTTATTGTTTCTTTTTCAGACTTGGAAAACTTCAAAACCCACAAGAGAAGCTCGGTTTCAGTGCGTGAGGGTCAAGGTGTTGTTCTTCTGTGTGGTCCTCCACCACATTCAGGAGGTAAGACAAGAGCCTGGATTTTTCTCTTTTGGATGAATGAATAGATGCCAGCAGATGCATCTGTTATTCTCGGAGCACTGAAAATTATGAGATGCTGAAAAATCTGGGCTGCAACTTCAAAAATGTTTCCAGATGGTCGTTCGTAGTTGGGTGGCCTGCATCAGCTGTTCTTTCTTGGTTTGACCACTGCATTTTAAGATCCAGCTGTCAAGTGCTGCTCTTTGTACTATATAGACTTTAAGACTATATGGAGATTTTGCAGGATTTTGTGCATTGCACTGAGGTGAGCATGGGAAATGTGACAACCCCACTCCCAGCAGAGTGGAATTCTGAATTCTTTGTTTATCTATCACACAGTTCCCCTAATCATCATCACCACCACCATCACCATCACTCTCACCATTATCATTATCATAATAATTACTATGTTTGCTACTTCTTTTTATTCATCCTTGTTTTTTGGGGATGTTGTGCCCTCACTTCCCTCCCAAAACCAACTTTCTCTTAAAAGGAACACATTTGCACTGCAATGTAATTGCTGAAGGCCCTGGATTAAATTATGCAAGGCCGACATTTTTTAAATCAACAACAAATGCCCTGCAGTGACTTGTGCAATATGTACAAAACACTGGACTCTCACGTGCAGAAGCATGAAAATTGAACTTAATGTAACACTTTGTTTACACTGCATTTGTGAATATGACCAAATAAAATAAAAATAGATTAAAAGCAAAAACAAAAGCAAAGCAATCCGGGGGTATTTTGCCTCTCATTGCTATGAGGGCGCTCATTAGCATTTTGACTTGTTTCCTAGAAAAACCCATTTCAATCTCATTTCTCCTCCTCAGGGTCCATTATTGAGAGCACATTCTGACGTGTCCACATTGCCAAAGAGATTCTGCAGCCATTTAAGTTATCATCCCAAAAGTTTTTAATTGATTTGTTTTTGAAAAACAGCACCTGCCAATGGTCAGATATAATCAGAGCTATGACAAACAAAGCTCAAAACAATATGAGTATAATGTTGTTTGGTTTTCAAAGAGAAAACTGGTATTGATAGTGACACACAATATCCAGTATCTAACTTGTGTATTGTTTGACTGGACCCGCTGCATGAAACACCTGCCTCAGTTTTATTCTTCTACAATAACAGTTAAATGATAATCCAGACTTTTCATGTATGTATTTGTTTTGTAAGTATTTAGTTTTTGAGTCCTGTATCAGAGGCACCTGCCTGTGACTGTCATCTGCAGAATGTGAGCAGTCACTGCAACATTTCTGGTGTCTGCGAATTTGCACAGAAGTAATCAAATTAAAGTGGGATTTTGAGGCCTATGGGGAGATAATCCCAACATGTCAGACATCTCCAGGCACGTGAAACCCCCCCAAAAGGTATTTGTCTCTGCAGCAACAAACAGGGCCAATACAACCCATTGCTGAGAGGTGCGTTGTTGTGAGTGACATTCCAGCTGCAAATGCAGCCACTGCTACTTTGACTGTCTTCTGCTGTCGCATTGTTACCTTTGTCTCTCTCAAATGAATCATCCGCCTCTTAAAAATACACTGCCCCATTCTGCAGACATGCCACATGCTGGATTATCACACACGCAGTTCCCGTGAAGTCTTGAATTTTCTTTTTCTCACTCAGTGAGGCAGAGCCACAGTGAGGAAATGGTTCTCTAAAGAAAATATACCCTGATTTCCGTCACGTCATTTACATTCTCATACCTTTCAGGCATGTATCAAAATGCGTTGATCTGCTTCTCCCCATTTCTGCAGCTCTGCTGTAGCCAAGCTGTTTTTTTTCTTTTTCTTTTCAAGCCTCTTGCACTGAAAGCTGGGTTCTGATGCGATGGATTGGGAGTAAGTCTGCAAAATTGAGTGTGCTGGTGCTGGTGCTGATGGTTTCATTCTCTAAGCATTTTGAGTATGTTGATATTAGCGGTTACTCTGACGCGACGGGAATGACAGTTACATCAAGAATGTAACATGATAACGTAAACATTTTAATTTGTTAGCTTGACAAAATATCAACACATACGCACAAAGGTCCCATTCATGGTATTATCATGCTGTTGCCACACAAAAGGCTGGCAGAATATCATGCCATTGCTGGATTCTGTTTTTCTCATTATTTGTTGTTTTGTCGCCATCGTCATCACGAAAATTTCAGTTGCTGTGCCTTCCCACACAACAGAGATTCTTTTCTTCCAGGAGAACAGGAAACAAAATGACGAGTCTCACATTTGTAACTGAGTATTTATCTCTTGTGTCCTTTGGTCATTACTACATAGGCATGTAGTATGTAAGTGTGGATTTATTAAACAGTGAAATGATTCACAAATTCTACGTTATCCTCTTGGAACCAAATATTAATCTCAATGTTTTCAGTCTCATACGTTTTTAGGGCAGTGACTCAGTTATTGGATGCATTTTGATAGTCAGGAGCCCCAAGTTTGTTTGGGTTTTTTTTTTGTTTTTTTGTTAGTTTTTTGGACGGATTCAGCTCTCCATGTTTCTCCATAACAAGAGGGGAAAACAACAAAAGTCCTTTTAAATTGAGTTGTTTTCTAGTTTTGGAATGCCTGGAGCTTAGTGCAGATGGCAGGAGTTCCCTATTTGTTTCGAGTATTGTGAAAAGCCTCAATATTTAATCTCGGCTGTTCAGCACAAAATCCATATTAGTGAACTCAAACTTGCAAAATATTCATGTGCGGCATCAGTGTAATAACTGCTACTGGTATATGATTTTGAAACAGTTTGGATTGAACACATAAAGCCACAGTGAGAATGTTCTTCATGTTGCACCCCAGCCTATCATCTATTATTGCAGTCTCAGTAATTCATCACCAGTTGCGCTATTATTTCTTTGCAGATCAGTTTGACTTGTGAAAATGTATGTAATGGTCTGTGTTACCACATAGATTCACTAAAACAAGATGACTGATAAGGCAAAGACTAAATAGAAAGGCACAATTTAGGAAGAAGGTCCCTTGAATGCCAGAAAAATAAAGGAATCCCAAGGCAAACTCAAAAAAACCCACAAAAACGGGATGCTGAGAGTGAGGTTGCAACTGTTATGCACACATAAAGGTCGACTCTGGGAAGGATTTCCTTCTCACAAAATATCCCTAACTTTTAAAAGACCCCAAAACTCAAAACTTTCATTTCACTGCACATCCAATGAGCATGTGACCAATAAAACATTCATCCTTTCATTGTCAATGCATCTCCGCCTTTGATGATAGTTTTTCATATCGTCTCACCTATTGCAGCCACTTTCCTGCAGCAGCCACTTGCTATTAGACGCCTGCTGAGACACTTTGAAAGCTCAAGTCTGCCTCAGTGAATGAAAAGGTGTGAAAAGCAAATTCAAGCTATGGAAGATACCTGACCAAGTGAATAAGAGAAGTTGAATAAAAAGTGCCAATCTTCAGTACAACCCATGATAATATAGTTAAATGTAATGTTTTTAGCTTTTGCCGAGATGACCCACGTATTCACCAGCTTTGTCGTTATCTTGTCATGTCTTTGGCCTGAAGTAAAAGTTGCTCCATGGGTCTTTTATCACGACAGCAAATAAAATGATCATGACCATCAGGGCCACCTAAGAAACACTTACTCCAAGGCAGTATGTGGGTGGTAAAGGGAGTCTGTGCACATTTCTATTCATCTTTATATGTTTACAGACCCCTACCATTGCAGAGGGAGCGGTCGGTGGGCACTCAAGGCTCTGTTGCTTTCCTTCCCACTGGTTGTAGCTTTTGCAGGAGAAACTACACATTGCTGACAGCTGTCCCACCCCACCACTGTCATTCATGCAGAAACAGTTGTTTGGACAGAGGGAAGGACGTGTGGTAGTTGTCAATTCTGTTACTGCAATGCTAATACCACTGTGGCGTCTGTTTCATGGGCTACACAGTTTAAGCAGAATAAAGTATCAAGAGCAGGATTAATTTAAGGCCCAATTGTTGGTCTGATCCTCCATTGCAGCACCTCTGAGTACACTTTCCCAGGGAGGCTGAGTAATGCTATGCACTCTGTAAATGGCACACAAACTCTTGTCCGCCCTTTTTGGATTGTTCAGTACTGCTACGCATTGTTAATTAGATGAACAAGCCACAGTTGTCCCTCATCCTCCAGAACCTTCAGCATTTCTGGGTAGATCTCCCAAACCCCTGAAGCCTTGCCACCGTGGAGTTGTTTGGCAGTGTCAGAGAAGAGGAGGATTCTCATGGTGCAAGCCATCTTGGATAGCGAGTCCCATCTGCTCCATGGTGTCCTGGCTGAGCTCAGGATCGTCCTGTGCTCAGTGAGCAGCTCACACTGAGCCCACCTAATTGTAGAAATGATCACTCCAGAAAGTCATTCCTTCCTGGGACCATTACGTTACACAACCCCTCCACGAGTGTCTAACTCAGATACTTCAACCAACTTTGTGAGGTCCTCCAAGGATTTGCGTCAATAACACATCTTCCTGCATGCATACCTCCACCATCGAGCGTTTCACTCATTCAGGAGTTCCTCATAATGTTCCCTCAGCTGTCCAACTGTTTCCTCTGTCAGGGTCGCCAGTTTGCGCATCTTTACTTTGTGCAGCTTTGTTGGCTTTCCGCTCACCGTGCTCATTTAAAAGCCCTCCATCCATCCAGTCTGTAGTCGAAGTTATTTCTCTCATCAGCCTTTCTTTATCTCACCCCTGTCATCCATCTTGGAGAGGAGGCCCTAACAGAAGTTCAGTGTGACCTCTCCACCACAATGAGGTGATGGTTCCTTTGATGGAACTGAAAAGGCTCTATCTTTTCTCTTAGCTGTAGAGGCATACTTCCCATAAAAAGGTTGGGTAGGTCAAATGCAGAGAGGCGGTTATATTCAGTAGTTATGTATCCTAGCAAAGATAACATTTAAAGGAATCATAAAAATCATGTTCACCAATGATATGATTCATTTTGTCACATCAGTAGTCAAAACCACTTGACATCTGAGAGGCATCAATTCACAGACAGTATGCATGGATGGTCTCATCCTCATTTATACACATTTTCGTCAGCCGTGTTATGCAGAGCTATAACAGCAAACTCCAACAGTTTTAACAGTTACCTTAGAAAAGAGAGGGATCAGTAACTTCCCGCTCACACCAGCGTGAAATGTGATATACATCCAGATAGTGTTTGGAATACCTAATCACTAAATCCGCAAAGGAATGAGGAGTTTTTGATGTGTCTGATTGACATTTCTTCTTAAGCTCCTTACAGTGCATATAGCTGTTTGTCAAAGCTTTTGAAGGGAGCGCAGCTGCCTGTGAAAGTCATAAAAAGGGCATGCAAAGAAAAAGACGTGTGCTCACACCTCGGTTTCCGTGCACATATGTGTAAACTTAATTCAGGAGGTCCTGTTTGTTTTCTCTATGGTCCGCAGTGTAGCGTATAAGCACCTCAATCCTCTCTGCTCGGCTGCAGCCACACGTCATGTCCTTAGGCTCCCCGTTGTCGGTACATAAACACAAATCCGTCAGTGCCTGTGGGAGATTTCATCCCGGGAGGAATGCACTGTCACCTGCAGTGCAAGGGGAAAATAACAATTGTTGAAAACATGGGCCGCTTCGTCCTGTGCACCTTGCTTGCTCAGTATAGCGTTGGACTGACTAAATTTTTTTACCTTTTTATTCCAGTATCCATAACAATCCTTTATGACCATTTACAATAATATACTTACTGCAAAATTAGCGGTGCTGTGGGATTCTTGAATGGCCTCTTTGCCTTGGCTGTATGTATTGTTTTCTTCAGTGTTGGAAACTGCACATATTTGCGCTCATAGTGTTCCATATTTACCAATGAATAGTACAGCATATTAATTCAATTACGATTTTTGTTAAACTAAAATGGTTGATTAATCCCATGACACGAAATGTGACAGATTACAAAAAGCAAAACCCTTTGAGGAGAGATATATGTTTTTACAGTTCTGGATTGAATTCAAAGGAGAATTGCATTGTTGCCATAAGCAAATTATATCACACAGTGTCAGGCAGTTGCTTCTGAATTGTTGCCAAAGTAAAACCAGATTTTTATTGTGAGCAGTGGGAAGTACAGTATGTGGAGTAGAGTTGTCAAACAATATCACAATCTTATTTCATACACATTAATAATTGCTGAAAAATATATTATTTTTTCCATTCCATCCATTCTACATGCATGGTGCTGTCTCAGCCAGGATATTTCTGAGCTTAGTTTTTGATGGCGACAGGCAAAGAAATATAACAAATGCCTTATCATCCAACTTTATGATCTTCTCCGACTTGACAGTTAAGCTTTACAATCTCATCAATTATTTTGATTTAGTGTAGATATTCCCGCTAAACACACTGGTGAAAACACAGCCTCGCTGGCGTAGATAATGACCACTGAGGACTGTAGATGGCATGAGAATGAATGCAAAAGGGCCTTTATGGAGTAATGAAATTGGAGCTGTTTACTATGACTCTTGACTTGTCGCAGCAGTGTGTGTGAATCATTGTAACCACCTGTCCCCTGTGTGCAGGGCCGGCGAGGATTCATGTTGTCCCTTACGCCTCAGCACACTCACTTTTATGTGTTGAAAGGATGATGCAAGCCGAAAGCTGCATTAGATAGAGGTGGTGTAGGGCATGTTGCAATCCTAGTGATCTCAGCCATGTTTGCATGTTTGCATGTTATCCCCTGTTGGGCTCATCCTAATGTCTTCTAAAATGAGCTTCTCGCGTTACGCACAGTTAACGATGCCTCCGACAGCGAGGTACAGTAAGAACCACAGATTGTAATTAACATCAATGTGCAGATTTAAGTATGGCTTATCTTCTTTTGAAATGAAAATCTTTGTCTTTGACATGCACACACCTGCTGAAGATATATTATGTACTGAGTAATCGCTGGAAAGAGGCGACAACTGGTTTAGTGGAATGAATGGACAGCAGGTTATGCCATGATGTTCATGAACAACTGTGTTTCCTGAATCAGAGTGACATACACACACATGCCGTCTCTCACGTTCTGTCACACACACACCCACTCACTCTTTCATTTACAGCGTTGTTTCCTAACTATTAATTGTCAGCATCATCTCCTTGATGTGAGCCTCAACTGACTTATTTCAAATTCACAACTTAGCATTTATGGGTAGGGGAACCAGTGACAACTTAATCTTTCATTTGTACCCACATTTAAATCTCATCAAATATTTAACGTTAGTATATAGCCACTGCGTGTTTCATCTGACAGAAGTATGAAGTGTTTCAGTTTTGCCCAAACAACTTCCCTCTGTCTTAACTTTTGGCACATTTTCCGTATATTTCATTCTCTAACAGCGCAAGAAATGCTTTCCCAAAAGCTGCATGGGGGATGTTTATATGCGAAGGGCCTTCAGAGATCTTACCTGTTGTCACCAGCAACCCGAAGGTGTAGAAGGCAGCCGAGGAGGGTGACACAAACTGCCAGGTCGCATACGAGCACAGCATACCCACACGCAACACCAGGAATGTGTGGCAATTACCACGCGCTGCCATGAAGACTGCGGGGTGCATGCAAACAAATACATCCACCCCTTGCCAGGGGCCGGCTTTTCCTCTCAGCCCGTCGATGTGGATCACGAGGGCGAAAACGAGCTGTCAGCTCTGTCGTTTTCATGGCCTGCCACTTTAATGGGCCGTTGATGTGATCCAGTCATGGCCTTTGTACTGCACGATTACCGTTTAATCGCGGACCTAATGCAGCTGACCTGTATTTTCAGATGGGGCAGAACTATAAGGGGCACTCAAGACTGAAGTTGCTAGTAATGTCACAACAAAGGAGGAAACTGTGTGTGTGTGTGTGTGCTTGTGCGTGCGTGCGTGTTAACCTTTGTTGTGCTCCTACCCCAGGCTCTGTGAACACAGAGCATGTGAATCCCGTCCGCCTCTGTTAAGGAAATGGAGAATTTCTGTGAGCCCGGAGCAGATCGGGCTCGCCTCCCTCTTTTTGTTTGTTCCTCTCCTTTTCGTGTGCTGGCTGTCAGCGATGATTCCATCGATATGAAGCCTCTAACGACTGTTAACTGGCACAATCGTTTTTTTTCCCCCTAGTGAACTGTTCTCCACAGTTATTCAGTGGCTCTATTTGATTTCTGTGGATTTGTTTCAGAGAGGCGGTTCATATCATAGGAGATCGGCATGCTGTGCTCCATTTGACTCCAATCAGCGAGCCCTCCTACGCACGAGTGTGAAGCCACACTACTGCCACTTGTAATCAGCAAATTATTCAGCCTGGAAGAGCAGCGGTGTTAGACCATTTTGTTGTACTGTAAATTTGCATTTGACTTGCAGCCTGCCTGCATTCCAATGCTTCGTAATTGCTTGATTAAAAATGCATATTGTTGTCACATTGTACTCTTACATGTATTATTAATGGCATTCCGATGAGCCAGCTAAATCTGTTAATATGTGACGCAGAACCTTTTTCATGGTTCTGACAGATGGCTTGCCTTGTTTTGTTGGTGGAAAATATTCTGTTTTTGCGCACAGTTCATATTATTGTCTGTGCCCAAATGACTATGTATTGCATGTAGTAGTTGGGGCCGACCCATGAGGGTCTTATCAGTTGCTGGCTTCCACCTCTCAGGGTGAAAATGGAGGAAGAGTCAATTCAGGCCTGGGTGATTATCTGCATTCGCTCAAAAATCATGGCTGGGCTCCAAATCTGGTTCATGTTACTGTCAGTATACACATGTGACGCTCCTCTCAAGACGTGCTATTTGCTGCCTTGTCTTTTCATCGCTGACAGTGTGAAAAGACATCAGCAAGTAAGCCTTGATTGATGTTTGAAAACAACCAAGTCTGAAGAAGCTTCTCTCCTGTTCTGCTCCCACTGATCTGCTCACTATTATTTCTGAGCTTTGCTGAAGCTCATCTTGAGTTCAGCCTTGACATTGGTCACCTTAACAGCATCTGCATATGATCATAAGCTGCCCTTTTTTTTCATTATATGCAGCAGGAGCTTTTCACCGCAGTCTAAATCAGTTTTTGGCGTGTCATTGGCTACGTGGTGCCATCTATGCCATTAACTTTGTCAAAGAACCAAATGCTCGTCTTGTTGATGGACTCCAATTGTCTTGCAAATGTGAAAGCCCCCCTCTCATGTGTACTGGCCCAAAGCGCAGTCGAGAAATTGCTCGTCAAGTACAGACACACTGAGCGCTGAGCCAAATGCTGTGTTCACTTCATCAGGAGTTGATACTTCCAAGGTTCAGGCTCACCTGAATAGCTAATCAGTGGGTGGATCAGGGGAGAAAGGCGAGAATGCGGCGCTGTGCCACTTGAGAGCCAAATTATTCAAGCGTGCGCATTGCATAGCTTGCACATTGACTACGTGAGCAGCAGGTGTATGGGCAGACCGGATTTAATCAGAAATATAGTGTGAAATGGCAGAGATTATTTTTACATCTGAAAGATGGCCGACGTTGCAGAGCCAACAGATTATACGCATTTTTATGCCCCAGACCCCCGCCCTCTACTGTTGGAATCCACAAGTTTAATGAAACATTTAGTATCTTACCCACACCCAGACATGCAGATGATACCCGCCTACTTCAAGTCAGCATGTTGCATTCAGTGCATCTCTGGATTGATGATGTCTAGTTTGTTGTGCATCTGTGATCAAGGACACAATGACAAAGCTTTGTTGTTTTTTTCCTCGACATCTTTACCTTTGGTTTGTCACTAATCACCTTGGCTGTGATGTGTTTCCGTTCAAGGAGATGGGTGCGTTTGGCATGCACATCCTGTTCACTCTTTGCATATTCAAAGAGACTTGTCCTTTGAATCTTCCCCTTGTATGTCAGGAAGGCCTCTCAAATATTGAGCAGTTCGTGTGTAACAACACACTTGTACTTTGCACCAAGTATTTGCTTACCATGCCTATCTCATATGTGTCGTGCGGGGAGAGAAGATTGGGGATATGTGCTGGGCTGTGCAAATGTAATATGTCAAGGTAAATACAAATTCCCATCATCCATTGTGACATCGCCAAAGTGACCTCACATCCAGCAGCAAACTACAGTCTTCAACCCATCCTGGATTGGCTAAGGTTTTGTTGGCTGGGGTAAACAACGTCAAAACATAACCCTTGGGAATTGGGATGTAAATTGTGTTCCAACCAACCATCTATTTCTAATCCTTAAATCAAAGCTCTGGCTGATTTCTTCCATCGTAAGAAGTGATGTCCAGTGGTGTGACATCTGATTATGTTTTCGGTCCCTGCGGTATTCTGCTCCTCGTGTTGTGCCGTGTAGTCAGAGGGCTCCTGAATGCAGACTGAGAGCAGGTGCAGCCACAGTCCAAAAGCACCGGAGAGGAAACGAACACAAACAACATGCCTTATCCTGCCTTCATGTGTCCCCCGTCCCCGTGGACCTTTGCTGTGCATCATTGCCATGTTCAGGCCTGATGATACACATACACACGAAAACACACGCAGTAGCCAAATCCAGTTCCGCACTCCAAATGGTCCAGATCGACTGCCTCCCTGCCCGCCTTCCTTGCTGTCCAGTACTCGCTCCCAACTGCCAGCTGGACCGCAGTGTCATGCTGGGATAAGTGGGGTGGCAGTTAGTGGAGGGGGAGGCAGGAGATCCTCCAAGACTGTTTAGTTTAATTGCTAGTCCACTAACAAGTTGTATGGTTTGATTAAGCTCAGCGGGGAGGCAGTGTGTATCTGTCAGATACGCTTGCTGCACATCCCATTTTGAAACCAGGATAATTCGAACAAAGCCAGCCAGGAGCACATTGCATATTGTGTCAGGCCCACATAAGTGATAGATGCACTTTGTGGAATACTTTAACATGGGGGGGGGTCGGGGACTGTGACATGACATGACATTCTGAAATGACCACAACCAGTGAAATATAGAATATGGGTTGTGGTGATGAATTATGCAAACATTACCTCCCTCATACCAAAGTGGATTATGTCACAAAGATGTTTCACACATTATTCATGCACATAGCACATACTGTAGTTCTACTGACAGAGAGCGCATGTCAGAAATTATTTTTAATACCATTGCAGGTACCTATGATGTCATTTTTTTTACAACACACCTTTTAGTGGTGTGTTTACGCTGATGGTGAATCGGTCCAGTTTTCCTTGTGCTTATTTTCCAGTTAAGATTTATTATTTCCAGTGTTAAACGTCAAGTACAAAAGACGTGGATCAACTTTTACGCTCCCAGACTGCAACACCACTGTGGACACACACACACAGACACACACGTGTGCTCACTCACATATATCTCTTTAATGAGGTGCGTTGCACTGTGACATCCATAAAGGACTAACTATAAAATGTCACTGTGAAATATGGGAGAAAATAACCCGTTGCACAAAGTGGCGTATGCCCTATGCTGCAATGAGTTACTGTAAAGATCATCTTTTAGTTTCCCAGTGATAATCAAACACCATTGCATGTATGCATTGGATTATTGATCAGCTTTATGGAGCATATATACTGTATATTCCAATTTGCTGTAATAGTCCAGTTGTATATTTGTTGTCATTGTGTAACTCTTGTGTTTACATAGACCTAATGTACCACCATGCCCTCTGTCATTTAGTCATCCATGAAAACACACCGTATACAGTATGTGTACCATAACGCTTGCATATTTGTGTGTGTGTGTGTGTGTTTGCATTGGTATGTGTGTGACGTTTTCCTTGGACAGCTCAAATAAGTTGGAGCTCATCAGGACATAAATTTGTCAGGCTTCATACGCATTTCATTCATTCAGTTTGAATATATAGAGAGTTGAACAAAATCTTTTCTCAATGCCTCTACATATAATTTAGGTTGAAATAGTATCCAAATACTGTTAAATAAAAACAGTTTGCAGATAACAGCCATCAAAAAGGTTTAAGGTCCAATTCATAGTAATGCAATGTACTCCAGTCAATTAATTTTTAGACCTTTTATTCTTCTATTCTTGGCACGTTTAACAGCTTAATCCGACTGAAACCTAAGTAATTTGGCCCATGTCTGCTGTAGACAGCGAACATAAAATATATTTACTCTGGCAAGTAACTGACATACCTCTTTGATACCAGTGTAAACATACAGTTCAACAGGTTCGACTTCACCTGTATGTATGCATAGATAATTGAAAAAAAGAAAAAAGCAACCTGACTGTTATTAATTTTCACCTTCATGTGATGCTGCTTTGTGTCTAATTTTACCTCCCTAGGGTGGTAAGTATGGAACGAAAGAACTCTGGCTGCTCTTGTGAATGTGCAATGTCCCCATAATTGAACTCTTTTCCATCCTCCTTTTGCCCCACAGACCTGATATTTTCCTGGATCTTTAATGAGTACCCAACGTTTGTGAAGCAAGACATCCGGCGATTTATCTCGCAGGAGACGGGGAATCTGTACATCGCCAAAGTGGAACCGTCGGATGTGGGCAATTACACCTGTGTCGTCACAAACACTGTGACTAAGACCCGAGTCCAGGGCCCCCCAACTCCACTTGTGCTGCGAAGTGATGGTGAGCACCCACTTCTTGTCGCTTGATTACCTGCCGAGTTATCTGAAGTCATTAATCCTCCCTGCATAGACTGATAGTGTAGGATCATTAATTCGGAAAAGAAAAAAAACTCTTGCCAATTTACAGTTGTACCATGCCAATGACTCTAAATGTGGCAAGCACATAATTAATCGGTACTATTAATTATTAGACGAACACAGCCAATTCTCAGTTGGACCTCCATAGACCAGATAGAACAGTTTGAAAGTAACATTTACCAATTTAACAGGAACATTTCCTTTGGTTGACAAAGTTGCACAATGTTTTCATATTACTGCTGCCATTTTCCCCAAAATATCAATCGATAATACTTAAATGGTCAAATAGACAATCCAGTGAAATTCATGTGAATAAAAAGCAAAAAAAACGGAAAGGTTAATTAGCTCTTCCCTGGCTAATTTCAGTGTGTCCTTTAAGATGTGGGTCTGATACTTGAGCCTGCCCTTATCAAGGCAACTCTGCAGGAAAGGTCATTGTCAGCTCAGATCTAATTGAAGATGTTTGGCCAAAAATCTGACATAGAGTTTTTTTTTTGGCATGTGCTGCCTTGATATTCCAGTCGGTCTGCTGGGTCATTGTTTTATCCACTTGAATTCCCATTTGCATTCATAATTCACTTAGTTGACTTTGTATCCATTTTCAGTCACCATTAATGCTATTCAGAAGAAAAGAAAACCTCCTCATCGTTCAAGATGGACAGATACCCAAAAAGTACACATATATTACACTGGCCGTTTGTATAGTTGATGAATCAGTTGGCTAAGGAAGCCCACCACGATTGTAGGACGGGTTTCATCTCAAGTTAAGTCCCATGAGACTGCACAATCGGCCAACCAACTACCACGATCCAGGCCCCCAAAAATGAGCCATTGAGTGACTTTAAGCTGGTACTTGAAATCCAATAGGACAGAAGAAGAGGCCCAACCACCACGAAAAGACAAGAGCATGTCCCACCGCAGAACTTCCCGCTGACACATACAGCAAGTGGCTGATATCAGTAGCTGTGAAAGGCAGCAGAGATGCACCAATCATGGCCGCACAAGGAAGGGCCCTTAACCCAAGATCAATAATGGCAAGGACCTACAACACCAGACAAGATACTGGGTGCAGGGCAGTGGGGGGGCTCAGAGGATGGACGTTTCCCGAGACAGCAGATTGTTGCTGGTTGTTATTGTCTTCACTGTCCATACCACATGCTTTCCTTCCACCAGATGTTTCTGTTTCTAAAGCTTCGTCCAGCTGTTCATGGACAAACCTTATCTGCCTCACTCCTAAAAAAAAATCTGAGGTCTGGCTTGGAAACTGTCTTTGTGTTTCTGCGTATGATCTACAGTAAGTCTAGCAATGATACAACAAAACTAAGTGGCGCATTCAAAGATTTATAAGAATATGGGCTGAAATTCCCAAGGTCAGACTGGAGTAACCCCCTCAGGCAGTGGAGTAGAAAGCAACTGAGCTAAGGCTCGGGCACTGTGCTGATGGTTAAACAACACGTCTACAATAAGTAGCAATCATCCAAATATGGTTTACAGGTTTGCTGAGTCGGTGTTGCGATTTGGAGAATCACCCGTTCTTGTCATCTGAGCCTCCTTTTCCCAGTTTTAATTAAACTTCTATTTCATTCCGGCAGCCAGCGTGAAAACATCAGCGCTGCCTTTATGGTCACAGGTACCTTGTGTGGTGGGGTTGCAATGTGGCACATTAAATAGTTGTCCCCTACAAAAGGTTATGGTATGAGGCAATTACCGGCCCACTTCCACCTGTCTACTTTAACATGGCTGATAGCACCGTGGTTACATGGCCGTATGAGACAGCTGCGATAGGGATCTGAATTAGCTTTCACACTCAGTCAGGGAGCCATCCTGATAACACGTGCCTCACCAAATCAACAGGAATGAAACCGGCCTCCATCTCCACAACCGTTTGTGCAACAAAGGCATGAATTGCAGCAATCAGAGAGCTGCGTTATTGTTACCTGGTTGGATGAGATTGCCTTGAAATTCAATGATTGGTCTCCCTAAAAACAAAAAAAGGAAATGACCCAATTACAACAGCAAGGGCGTCATTTACCTCAGTCCAATTTAGAGGTGGGGGTTGAGGGTGGGGTGGAGGTTGGAACATACCTGTGCTATTACTGTCACGTCTAATGGATTTATAAAAATCTAAAAAGCTAGAACACCACATGCCTGCTCCCCCTCGTCCCTCTCACATCCATATTTTTAACATGCACTGCAGCAATTTTATAATCCACAAGAGCCGCTTTCCCTGACTGTGAATGGGATGCTTTGTAGACACAGAAGCAGCACCCAGGGGGATTTTATGGGACCGTTTTCTGGTTCATAGCTGTTAGCAGTACAACAAATGAATCTCATCTGGATGTACAAGCTCAAACCCACTATGAATTCTCAAAGTTGTTTTTCCATTTCAACATCAGTGTGTCGCGTGTCCAGTGGAGAGCTGGCGTGTCGGCCTTCTTTCTCTTATTATTTTTCAACTGGAAAACACTCACAGATTTTGGAGCCAAGCGTGCTTTTTCTCTGCTGTTCACACCATATTGTGCTGGAAGTTACAGTAAACACATTTCAATTTGTATTTGGAACAGGGTAGCAAATAGATAGGCTTCAGTGAAAAAGCAACAGCCAAAGACACAGCTTTTAGTACAGCTGTTGCCTTTTTCCAGTTTCATAATCTCTTTGATTTTAAAATGTATTTCCTCTCACCACCATTACCTTCTCTTCCCAGGTGCAATGGGTGAATATGAGCCAAAGATTGAAGTTCAGTTTCCAGACATTGTTCCTGTTGCGAAAGGATCCACTGTAAAACTGGAGTGCTTTGCTCTAGGGAAGTAAGTCCCTTCAAACTCTTTATGTGACTCTTAGAATAATATTTTCCTGATTAGACCCACTCCAGTATTGCTACAGACCTATTTAATGAAGGGTTGCTCAAAAAATAGATGCAAACTGTCCTCCTCTTTTTGGATAGGAAACAAATCAATGAATTTATTTCACCGATTACATCATTAAGGATAAAATTGTTGCATCTGTGTAGGTGAAGGTCTCGATGTACCCAAATGTGTAGTTTGAGTGCCAAATCACAATATTCACCATTTGGCACACTGAACCTCAAACCAGAACAAATATGACGTGGTCAAAGTCAGATTACTAAAACATCTGTGCTGACTGTCTCATCCCACCAGCCCCGTACCCTCAATTAGCTGGAGGAGAGCAGATGGCATTCCATTTTCCAGGAAAGTGGACATGAGGAAAACCAGTGGGGTCTTGGAAATCCCATATTTTCAGCAGGAGGACGCTGGATTGTACGAGTGTGTGGCAGAGAACTCTAGAGGAATGAATACTGTAAAGGGAAAGCTCTCTTTTTACGGTAGGTGTTCCTGTCACGCATGAATATTTGACCAGAGTGTACCACATCTGTCAGACCTACTCAGAAACAGAGTCAGCAAAGTCAGACGCAAGCAGGCCGAGTCATCCGCGGCGGTCGGGAACGGGGCTCGGATGGCGCACATGAGAAGCGTTGTTTTTTAAACGGCGTATCAAAATGATTAAAGGCTGTCATCCGTGATGCCTCTAATATTTTGATCCAGATTAAAAGGCCGATGCGGATGAGGCTGAGCCCTTGGACGCGACCTTGCCTGTGAGCCTTGTATTGGGTTCCAACAGATGGCGACGTGATTGACATCCAACTTGAGTGGAGATCAAAGCTGTTAAATGAACTAAAGTTAGAGCCGCAGCACATATGTCGGGGACATTATGTGCACCGCTGCATCTGGATGAATGGGCGATGGGGCTGTTGGGGCTTTGCTGATTGTTGATGTTTGTCCTGCTGCTGTGGACTAATGCACCTGCTGAGCAGTCACAACAACCCCACAAAGTGCGTTGTTGAGTTTTTGTTCTTTGGTTTTCATTTTGACCTTTTTTTACAACATTCACTCACCAAAACCTAGCTTCACATTTTCTCTTCACCTAAGAGAAGGTGGCACACTTTAAAATGAATTTGACGAAACATTGCATGTAGCAGCAAATATCGCCTACCTTGACTTACACCTACCTACATATATTACTTGAAAAAGAATTCAGACATGTTGGAGACTTTCATCTGGAGCTGCGTAGCCCCTGACGACACTTTGTCTACTGCGACAGAGGCATACATAGATCTGAACGTTTTCTTTTCACGCAGTTTGCTGTAAAGGCTGCTTTTAGAGCTTCTTTTTTTTCCCTTTTTTTAATGGTTTGATGTTTTCAACCAAGCAAAGAATACGAGCGTGCATCTTTTGTAGGATGCAGCTTTACGTATCAATTCTGACTCCACATCTAATGACCCATTTACAGAAATATCACGCAGACGTTCTAACCGCCCGGCTTTGTTTATTTTTCCACGCTGCGACGATGGCTCACTTGAAGCTACGTGTGAATATGCGACAGTTCGCGTCAGGTCTATCAGTCTTTCATCTCTGCTGTGGCCTGACCCTCTTTTGTAAGGCAATTAGTTGTGGTGAAATAGCACTGACAGAGTAGAAGCTCACAAGACCTTCTGCTTTCGCTTGCCTTCAGCCAGGGGCTAAAATTGCCCCTGATAAATGGCAATAAACACAATCTCATAGTAAATGTGACCGCCTCATTGGTTTTAAGCCATTTAACAGTTAAAATAAATGATTAGAGCAGGAGCCTGGAGCGTCGATAACTTTTAAGTTTATCAGAGTGTCGACGTGAGCAGGGGATCAAGGAATTGCAAATAAAACCTCCCCTTCATTCTTCCCTCTTTCTTGCCTCTGTCTTCTCAACGCAAAGTCGCGCTATGTTTGCTCCGATTAAAGCTGGATGCAGGGTGGTGGGACGAGCCTTCACCAGCCAATCCATAAAGAAACCGCAAGGCAGTCAGAAATGCTGTAAAACACTTTATCAGATGAGCTGAAGGCAATGTCAGTTCAGGGACGTTAGTGCTGATAAAAAACCTTCCTTCATAGTTCTCATTTACATTTAAAGCTTTAAAGTGGATTTGAAGAGCGTGTTCAAGGCAAAGTAGAGGAAAAGGAGCAAAGATAGAAATATGGCCATTAGGTATATTAATATTAGACCTATAATCTGTGTGCATTTGCATAGCCTGGTGAGTTGAATTTATGCTTACAGTTATGCCTCTGCACTTGTTTTTACATTTTTGTGTTCACTTTTGTCCATGTCTTCGCTGTCCTGTAAGAGGGTTGCTCAAATAATTTTCAGTCAATTTTCAAGGTTGAAAAGTGGGGCACATTTGCAGTTATAAACCTTTGCATATTCCAGTAAACATTTTAGTTTAGGTATGAATTATTATCAAACACAGTCCATAATTTCATGGGGCTGAATTTCTGGCAGGTTTAGGGGATGTTGGTAGGTTTCTGAAGAAAGAATCGAATTATATAAACATCTGTATACCTAGGTCTATATCAAAATCTGTATTAGAGAAAATATAACTTTTGAATATCCGAACCAGATTGATGTAATCCAGGCCTCGAGGTAAAGCTTTCCTAGTATGCTTTTTCTTTTGTTCATGGCTCTCATGTAGTTTCCCCAAGCATAACTGCTCCAGGTTTTCCTCTGTGGGTTATTCTGTCCATTGAGTCGTGTTATGTCAGCTGTCAGAAAGCGCATACTGGGAACATTAAACAATTTATCTTAATTTACAACCTCACAGAAAGCTCTTTGCCTCGTTCTCTATAACAGCCGAGGGAGCGAGTACGGCGAGATCCACCGCCACTTCTCTTGTTTCTCGAGCTGCCGCCCTGCTCTCATTTTGACGTGGTTTGTCAGTCTCGCCCTTTCACTCCTCCACTGTCTGCAGTCAGGTGATGATAAAAATCTGTAATCTTATTTTGAACTCCCTTTGAATTAAGCCTTTGAGACATTTGTCAGCAGTGTAAGCCAGTGGGGGAATCAATAAGGGTATCTTCAGTACACCCTGGCAGCCTGCAGTCAGAGGAGACATGCCTTTTTGTTCACCAGAGAAGGGAGAAGGTCTCGTCTAATGTTGGTAAATAATTGATTTACCCTGATAAAATAGGTTTTGCTTGAGATAATAGATTGCATGCACTTTTATCAAAACCTGATACATGACGTAAATTACACAATTTCTTTTGGAGAAATTGTGTTGACCTGCGATCTGTATGAATACAATACTCCCGGCAACAAAACCTGTAGCGCCAAATACCTCGAACAAAATTCACCTCTAATCCATTTGTTTTCTCTAACAAAATGACTTATGATGAAGAATTACTGCTTGTCATGAAAAGAATTGCTTCACCGAAAGTGTTTATGTTTTTCACAAATGGATCAGGATCATTCATCGAGCAGGGATTGTTTCGAGTGATGTAAAATTAACCCGCTGAGTTGAAATGCAGTGGCGGTGGCCGTTACTATCGAGCATTGCTAATGTGAAAATTGAGCCCAAATTTGAACAAAAGTCGTGCTAGCGGGTCAGAATTCCTCTGTCTGAAAGAGGAGCTGCAAAATAAGGATATTTGTTTGCCCGCTGATATATGTTCATAACATTCGGAGGGGCGGTAAACACAAAGCCGTGACAGATAAGCATCCCAGCTGTATTTACTTTTGAGTTTCGGCAGACTTGCCTCCGCATTATCTCCGAGTGTTATCAGCGATAAGGGAAATTCCCCATCTCGCCGCTGTCTTCGGCCACTTGATGTTTTCGCCTGATCGTATGCGCGCTCATCCCTAGTGCGGGCAAAGATGGGCTGCCCGCTTTCATTTGGCAAGCGTTGACTGAGAGTCGATATGTTCCTCAGTGGGTGAGGGATAGAGTGGGGCACCCCGACAGTGAGGAGGAGAAAAAGAACAACACAAAAGGCAACAACAACAACAATGCAGTCCTGAAAGATGCTGTGGGTGCGGCTGCCTGGTTGAAGATGGGCAGTTTGATTGCAGTAATGTGGGTAGAAGCTAAATGACTGTCAATAATGGAGTCTGGGGGAGGTGTAGGTCAGCATTTAGCCACCTGAATTTGCTAGATGATACTGTTGTAATACTAGTGTGAACTGAAATGTGAAAACGGAGCATGCATTTTTCTCTGCCCTTTTTTAAAGCTGAGTTCTGTATTTACTAGTCACAGACTTCACACAAACCATCTCTGTACTCTCACGAGGATTGATAAAAAAGAAAATTAAAGTCATGAAAAAACAAAACAAAAATCCAACTGTTAATGCTGTTGACCGATGCTTTGCAGAAGTGCTGGTCAGCAGACCAATTTAAACCAACTGGATGTCAGGCGGTGTTGTGGAAAAATAGATGTGTACTCTTGATACAGTGCAGATGAAAAGAAAATGTCATTGTGATCCCTCGCCTCTAGTGTAAGTGTGGGATTGCAGCATCAAAACATCTACAGACAAATAAGTCTGACTGTACCAGCAGGTTCTCACATCCTCCTGTGCTTCAGAACACCCACATAAAGACAAACATCTCGCGCCGCAGACCTTAACACACTGATGTAGGCTGCGGATAGAACCAAATTTGTTATTGAATTCCTCATCGTATTCCATTGTCTTGTCTTCAAGGCGAGTTATACTCAAGAGCGGCAGCCAATTAGATCGGGGATTTGTACTGTTCGTCGGGGGGAAGGAAAAAAAAAACTCTTCAAAGGTCAGTCCTTGAGCACGGCGTTAGGTTGAGGTCTGTGAAATGGAAAAGTGTGCCCGGCAATTACTCTTGTCCTGCCGCTGGCCTTGTGTGATATAGGATGATAGCAGTGGCTTGACCTACACATCATCCAGAATGTACCGAGCTCGGCAAAGAGCAAATACGACTGGTTTTGCTTGATCATTTCCCCAGCCTTGAGTTACTTGCATGGGCCAGTAGGAATCAATGCTGCTTCTCTATAATTATGCCATAATTTACTTGGATGGTATTGAACAGAGGTCGTCTGCGGTGTGAATTGCAATCTATACATGCCGATGTGTATAGGCTATATTTGTGTGTACTGTTGGAAAAAAGAATAAACAAAAAGAAATGTCATAATTGTGGATTTGTTGTGATGATTAATGGTCTGCTGGCTTTTCATCCACCAACATGGATCAACTTAGTGTATGTTCCTGGAGCCTTCAGAACAGCATCATCAATAACGACCATATCTGCTTGCCAATAATTGTTTCGGAGTAATTACTTTATAAAAACCAGATATACTATACATAGTATTTGGAAATCACCAGTGCACCTGAAATGTACATACAATATTAAGGCAATGAAATACCAGTAACCTGTCCTTTGAATTACACTGATTAATTGCTTTCATTTAGTCCTCCTTCTGACCAATTCCCTGTCCCATCTTCTGAATTCTCCAGCCCCTCCTCAGCTAATAGAGAAGCCCCAGGACGTCCAGAAGCCCATCGGCGATTCCTTGGTGTGGGAATGCAAAGCCACGGGGAAACCGAAGCCGTCCTACAGGTGGATGAAAAATGGAGAGAACCTGGAGTCTACAGAGGTGAGAGCCACAGCGCAATGCAATCTCTTTTAGAATTAAAGATAAAGTCCTGCTACCCCACTTTGACTTGTGACAGCAGCTCTGACATAAAAATTATTGCATCCCCACCTCTGCCGGCTGCCTACGACTGCAACTCTCTCTTTTCGCCGCTTTGTCGTGGTTCCTGTCTGCACATTGCTGACTAATTACTGCGCGTTATTGTCTTCCAGCGTGGTTCATACCACGCAGTAAGAAATTGTGCTTGACTCGTGCGTTTGTTTATTTAGTTTTTGAGAAAGGGACTCCTTTTTCTTCTATTTGTGTGCGGCAGTGACAGTTACAGAGTTATCTTCATCTTCAGTTGAATCTCGCCCAGTAGTGAGCAAATATTCATTTTGTGCCATCACTCAATTCTACATATAAGACCCGTATATCCTCGATTCACTCAAACATCTTTGCTCTCCGTGAAATTCAATTATTATAATGAAATATGAGCTCATTGTGGCGCTTGCTGTCTTACCTTCCCCCAGAAACAACTTTCCACACGGTGCAAATTAAATATTCAAAGTGACATTTTCGGAGGTATGGTTCAATAATCCTTCATTATTTTTACCAGCACCTCTACGCAGGTTATTTATTGGAAATGACAGACACAGCCTGTGTTTATCTGAAAAATAAACAGACATTATGTTAATTTTGTTTGTTATGCAAACCACTCTCGGCAGAGGATATTGATCAGCTTGTGGATGTTGAGATGAGCAAAACGTCTGTATGTCTTCATCACCAGGGGGAGGCATCACCTTCACAAAATGCCGGTGAAGGATAATTAATATCTTTTAACCACTTGGCAAATATTCTTAGGAAAATTGTTTTATTGGATGTTGTCATTTTTAGTTGAAGATTAAAAGTTGAAGATTAAGTTAATACATCAGTTTCAATGTACTTAAGATAGTCATTTAAGACATCAGCGCTGGAGGCTGGCGTCAGGAATCTGTGGCCCAGGGGACATAGAATTATAGAGCTCTCAACATAGTACAACATAAGAGAAATGAGTCCTTTGTCATGAAAGAAATCCCTTGTCGGTATTGGGATTGATTGACAAGTGTTTTTATGCAGCTATTAACGTTAGAGCGTCGGGACTTGATAGACCTTAAATGTGCTATTTTATGATGAACAGAAACACAGCTCACAGTGCGTACATATTGACAAAAATAACTGGCTGCCATGTTTTTAGAATAACACATGAAGCCCTGACTGTTTTGCGTAAAATCAGCGCATTTTACCTGTCGGTGCCAATGTTCTAAGAAGCAAAAGATTTCCTCCGATGCAGGGACACCATGACCAAGACCATATGATTAAAGGTTAGAATGACAGGGTTTGGTTTTTGCACAATAGATTCACCCTAAATGTGCCAATGATAAATGGATAGACTAGCGCACATGAGTGAATGGATTAATCAGCAAAGGTGTAACATTGTTTGAAATGCCACCATTAACCACAGCAGCTTAATCAGCGGGAGACGGAAAGGTCAATGACGCGAGAGGCGAAGACAAGCGGATGCACCATTTGTTGTCGTGCATTACAGTAAATCAATTGAGATTTTTCTGATTGCAAAACTAATTGGCTCACCAGTCAAATTATCCCTGCTGATGTCTGGCTAATTTTGAGTTGGCACGATAAAAGCGTCCAAATCAAGAGCGATATTCTCAACTTTGTGGAGGGAGCGACATATACGCTGTATGTTGTTGATCTGGTGCATTTGACGCAAAATAATATTATGCGATGTGCATGGATGGATGTATCCTTTTGAGCCTTCAGAAAAATGGGCAGTCACAGAGCCGTCTTAAAACAGAGCCTCTTAAAACAAAAACAAAAACAACAGTTTGATGCCCGCAGAAGGACTATTATTTTTCTAGCAGTTTTTTTCATCTTTTGTCTTCTAACCATGGCTACAAGATTAATTAGGCAAGCAATTCTAATAAAAGTGCATTTGGATTTGAGTATTTGGAGTGTAAATTTGCTTTGAAGATTGCTTCCAGAATATACTTTCCTCCTCACTGGCACAGTTTTACTCAAAGGGAATTGGAGCTGCAAGACAAAATGATGGAAGTTAGAGAACGCAGTAAAATTTCTCTCTTTATCCTCATTTTAAAGATCTAGTTTGGTTCTTTTTTCATGGGAATCGAACAGTTGATTAATCAAAGCTCTGTGAATAAAAGGATTCGTACTTGCTGTTCTACCTTGGATGGCACTCGTTCAATAGATGACTGTGGTGAAAATCTCAAATCAAATTTTAATATGCAAGAACAAACATTTGATATGGAACCATTCCCAGCTCATAATTGAATTGAATTCAATTGAATTTATGAAAAAAATTATCCTGCACTTTTAAGATATTCAGATGTAGGAGATAGATGAAGACGATTACATTGACCTAGCAATGTTGTTACAAGTAAACAGTAATCAAAGTCATATAAATGCTTTGTGTTCTGCTATTTTTTTCTGCTTGTTTTACCGTTAGACATCAAATTAAGATCCCCAAAGTTATCGGCAAGTGACATTGCCAATCACTTTCATCCAACAGAAGGCGTGCAGATGGTCCCCCCAGGTCCCAGCATGAAAAAGTGCTGAATTCAGAGGAACGTCAGGCTTAATTAATAGCGGCTGTAAATGGGAGCGCTTCTCATGCACAAACTGATGTATGCCACCGCTTAACTCCCTTGCCCGTAAGGGATCCTCGCCACTTCTCAGAGCCACTGATTGGATGGAAATTCAGGCACAACCTGCTGAACCCTGCGGATTAGTTTGTGATCTTCCACCAAAGACAGTCCCTCTTTTCCTTTGACACTACCTTAATCCCATGCGACCAAGGTTCGGCCCGCTCGGATTCCAACCCCCTCCCGATCCCCCCCAACCCCAGCCCCTTATGGAAATGGACTCTAATGACTTTACGTGTGAGCCTGCGGAAAACACAGGAGATGAAGGGCACCGGGAGGCGAGAGTCTGACACGGTAGCTGTGAAATTTATGAAAACTGCTCAAGGCCTTAATACCGTTGAAAGAAGGGGGAGGAGAGCAAGAGCCTGAGTTCAGGCGTAAACACAGCCAGGATTAAATGTCTGGATGATGCAGTGGGCCAACTAAGTGTTCTGTTAATCAGGCTCAGTCATCCCAAAAATGATCTTGATTAAAGTGCTGTGTGACAAAACAAGATGTCTGCTCCCAAGTTGAAATTTCATCACAGAAACTGGACCCGACTGGGGGCAGAGTGGAGACATTTCTGGGATGATGGGTGAAATGTCTTCAGAAAACAAACTTTTTTTCTCGGATACCAACACTTGGACAACAGAGGAGCTCCGCAAACAAGATATCTCCTTTTACCGGCAGCAGATGAAGCCGAGTTACAGCACTAGCACTTAATATGTATGGTGCATACCTATCAGAAAAGCAATTTTCACAATGCGGCCTACCTCAGGTGCTATGATATTCCTTTCGCTCTCATCTCCTCCTCCAGCTGAAGGGGAAACAGGCCCCGTGGTGCAGCCATAGATATAAATAGGACATGGTTTTATTTCACTCTCATAAACATGCAGATTGATTAGGGTCATTTTCTGCTAGCCTGCCTCCATCCACCCAAGCCTTTCCCTCCATTAGTGATGAAAACCTAGATTTATTGCCACGTCTGTCACTTCCAGACCATAATTCACTGGCCCAGTGGCTGGCTGTTTTTATGTAGATGAGCGCTGGGAATAAGGCATTTTCAAGGCATGTGTATCTCTGTGTCCGCAGCAGCGTGTCCAGGTCGGCAACGGGGCATTGTCAATCAGTCACCTGACCCTGTCCGATATTGGAATGTACCAGTGCGTCGCTGGGAACAAGCACGGCGAGGTGTATTCCAACGCCGAGCTCAGAGTCATAGGTAAGACGCGGCGGAAATGGCGGGGCGAGTTGGAATGGATGTAAGAGTGTCAGTGTCTGTGCAAGTGTTCATTAGTCTGGATTAGGTTTCAACTTTGTCCCCCTTAGTCCAATACCATCCGATGACCCCTGACCTCACTCTTATTGGGCTCTAATTGAAAAGCATTAATTATCAGACCAGTGTGTCCAGCTGACAGTGATGCATGCCAGAAGCGTCTATGTTCACCAGCCTCGCCCATCTGCCCCGTCCCACCCTGTCTGTCCTCCTCTCCGGCCCCAGCGTGTCCGCTCCCGCCATGTCAGCGCTTTGACACCGGCTCCACACAGCCAACTGCTCTGGTGGTGTTTGGAGGGAATGCGTGTCGAGTGAACCCCTGAGGAATGTGTTATGCTCGTTCAGTGAGGCCCACCATCGTAAATTCCTTTAGATTATGCAAATTAGAATGTTAGAACAGTCGTGGTGAGTAATAATTGTTCATTATGATGTGATGTAATTGAGATGGAAGTAAAATCGTACTTCATGACGCCTCCTAAATCCAAATCCCCTCACTGCCATTCTCCCGCCAACATGTGAGCAGCTTAGTTAAACCCTCCCACCCCTACTTACTGACAAAAAAAAAAGGATTCGGAGGGGACAGAAAGATAAATTGTTCCAAAAGGTGTGGATTTTATTCACATTTAAGTAAGAAAAATGTATCATAAGCTCTAGATTAGAGTTTGATTTGTGAACAGTGACATTGCTGAATCTACCTCTGAACACCGGCCCAGAATAAACGCTGATTCAGAGGGAAAATGACCTGACAGAAAATGATGTATGAATTTTATGAGCGCTGGCTTAACACGCAGCTCTGTTTTTTATTCAGCTGTTTCCCCAGACTTCTCTCTCAACCAGCTGAGGAGCCAGACACTGGTGAAGGTAGGAGGGGACGTGCTCATCGAGTGCAAACCTAAGATGTCTCCTTGGGGTGAGATCTCTTGGCGGAAGAGCAATGAACCACTCAGAGAAAGTAACAGGTAAAGACAACAGTCACACACACACACAGACATACACACACACTTTCTTTTTATTTGAAGTCAGTGGGTTGACGGTGTGTTTTCCTCCTCCGTGTGTAGTCTCATTACTTTTTTTGTCAGGTACCCTCGAAGGCCCTAGAAAAAAGAACATTTATATACACAGATCTTATGCTAAACACTCACACGCTCCCTCCAGCTCTAACAATGGTATCCGCATCTGTAGCAGTTCGTATAAGATCTCCTCAATGTAATGTCCCCAGATGGTCGTTGCGTCGGCCCGGGAGAACAAACAATTCCAGCCATAAAAGCGATATGAGCTCTGCTAACAATCTGCATCAATTTATTGCCCTAAATAAAATGAAATAAAAGGTATTTCTCACAGGAAAAAAAAAAGAAAATGTGCAAACCCGAACAGGCCACTTCTGAGTGACTGAATTTTAATGCTGGAAGTCAAATGAGGTGTACGTATGGACATCGCATCAAGATGCACATTTACTAATTGACTGTGCTGCAAAAGTGCAGCAGCAGGAGTGAAACAAAATGGGTTAGACAAAGAAAA
Source organism: Carapus acus (assembly GCA_900312935.1). NCBI lineage: Eukaryota > Metazoa > Chordata > Actinopteri > Ophidiiformes > Carapidae > Carapus > Carapus acus. The sequence goes on from OMPJ01010385.1 coordinate 40,378, forward strand.
ATAGACAGTCAGCCATTTTAGGAAATGTACACTTTGGTCAACCTGTGATAAGATATCTCAGACATCCATCTATTCGTTTTCATGGGGACGAAGGAAAAGATTTGTTGAGTTGCGTGAGCCATTGTAGTTTATTCATAGTAGTATATACCTGTTCAGTTAAGATCGCAGCGATGTGGCAAATTCACCACTGGGTTTCTTTCAAAAACAAAAGTATTTTGATTAATGATATACAGCAAGACACGTTTTATTTGATGAATATGGCTTCAGTGCAGTCGGTAGATGTATTATTTGAAAATATGCTTATATCTGAAATTTCACCTAAAAATGAAGAGGTCTCTCTTTTTGGGTGCTGCGTGGTCTTTAAACAGAGCGTGTGGGAGTATCGCAGTAAGGTCACGTAATGGAATATGAATTTGTCAAGCAGACATTGTTGCATATGCGAATTAATTTGAAACCAAAGCGAGGGACAAACATAGAAACGAGCGGCTGCTCACACAGGGCACACACATGAATCATTCCGTGCGCAGCTCACATCTGTTTGTTAACGTGTAAAGGTCTGCGTGCACATACAAACTGTTTGCTCTACTTGTGTATGCAATGCCGCGCGTAGCACCGAAGCACATGGAGGTGTTACTCCAGTGTGAGTGGAGAAATAATTCACAATGAGTATCCCCTGAGATACACTTTGCATATTACCTGTATCAACATAAATCATCAATGGTTGTGGTAATAAGTCTAGCGTGTTTACAAAAGGGAGCAACTTTTAGCATCCTATTGAATAATAACAACAGAAACACTTCAAATACAGGCGCTGGCATCTTCAACGTGATTGGTCTTTATGGGTCAACCCAAGTTGCACCGAACAGACGGGGAAAAGTTTTGGCTCAGTCACTGCGGTTTTTATTGAGCACTCTTTGTCCCCCGCTCCAACTCCTAGTGATTTTGGATGCGAAGTTCAAATGTGATGCGGGTGCTGGCAGCACAGCTGAGGGGAGGAAGCAGCATGACGCCCCACTGAGCTGAAGCTTAATGGCTTTTCGCTGCATTGTAGCAGCAGCTCTTTGTTGGTGGCCAAACAGACTGGCTGCTGAGTAAATTCAAAGTGTTAATTAAGTACTTTTCACCTCAGCACGGGATGATAAGGTCTCTCCAAAACAAATTATCCAGAGTTTGTTTAGCCTTTTTTTTCTTTCCCCCCAGAAACAAAGGGTGAAATTAGCCCTCTCCTACATTTGACCTCTGGATGGGACGTGTACTCTTTTTTCTTGGCTCCTGCTTGGCATGTATGTGTGTGCGTGCAAGTGCGTTTGCTCGTCTGAGTGACGTCTGGCCTCAGTTTAGGCGTTGTAGGTGAAGGTCACCTGAGAGAAGTGTCACCGTTTCAGCGTGACTGACTTGCAAGTGTGCACTTGCTCGCTGTCTGATCGAGTTTTGCATTTACACAAAGCTTTGTTGTCGCTTGCCAACTTGGTGAGAAGTTTGCATGGCGCCCTTCAACAAATTAACTCTCCACTCGCCCCCTCACGCAACAACCCTGCAATTACTTTGATTGATTTTTCATTTGTCTGCGATGAGACTCAAAGTGAAATCATCTCTGAAGTGAAAAATAAGAATAAAGGTTGGAGCATGTGGCACCACAACATGGATGCTTTGAGATGCTGTGTTGTCTGACAATTCATTGCTGTCGCTCCTCCACATCCGTACTCACTCTGTACTATAAATTACATCATTGCCAAACCAGTGTGGCGCGTAATCAACATCAATTTTAATTGTGGAAATCAAGTAAATGACTGACGCAGTATTAACGCATGATTAAAATCAACCTATGTGTGGTATAGCAGCAAATGTGGATGGATAGATGGATACTCAGGCAGATAGATAGATAGATAGATAGATAGATAGATAGATAGATAGATAGATAGATAGATATCATTACTGATATTCATAATCATCCTCATGCTAGTAATGTGAACGGGTCCCTCTATGCCTATTTGCATTAATGCATTAGGCAATCGCAGATTATCTTAAAACGCTTGAAATTCCTTGCAGTCCTCACAAATGTATTGAAACACCTCGTCAGTGAATTTCCTTTCCTACCGCTCTGCCGCTCGTGCATCCAGAGGAAAGATGCAGCGATCCGAATTCCCCATATTTCTGCACCACCCGCCATTGTATTTTTTGGAACGGCGCTTACTTGCTCAGCCAGCTCAGCAGTAGATGAAGCTTTGGAGAGCAAACACGGCGGCCCGCACCCTCCCCAATATCTCCCTTCGCTCCCCTCCATGTGCAATGACGACGCCTGACGTCTCTGTCGCGGCTATCATTAAAACGGCCCTCTTATTTATCAAATAGTCGTCCACATGATGGCCGCCCAACCCAACTGGTGGACAGTACTCTTCAGTCGCAGCACAGTGGGTGTTTAAAAGATCATAAAGTACAGTACAGGCAGATTTGAAACCAGGTCACTGCTGAGGATGATGCGTAAACTACAAATGAGGGAACCACTAAGCGTTGGCAGGTCAGCGGGTGTGTGCATGTGTGTGTATGTGTGTGACTGATAACAATTTGTGCCTCTCCATTTATAGGTACAGTTTATGTGTGTGTGTGCGTGTGTGTGCATGTGTGTGTGTTTATTTCAGGCCTGTTTGATAACGCACCTGTGCAGCAAGGTACAAAAATCCAAGGAAAAGCCAGCCATGAACCCCTTTTGTTGAAGATTAATTGCCTTAATTGCGTTA
>OMPJ01010386.1:0-27558 GCA_900312935.1 Carapus acus
CAGGAACATAGAAGCCAACAAGTTCAATGAAACTGATTTTGAAAGAAAGCCAGCATAATTCAATATGTCATTTCTCTCTTAATGTTAAAAAAAACCCTACTAAAAACTGTTTGTGTGGCATGGGAAAAAGACCAAACTTCAAAAAAACTGAAGAATCTGAAGAAGCTCCTTCCCTTTCGAGATATGTCTGACATCCTGGATTATATCACACTTTGGGTGGGAATAAGGACGGTCGTGATTTCAGCAAAATGGTCAGGTTGCATTGTTTTCATTGATTTTGTTTGAGATAAATATCAGAAAGAGGACTATTTCAGGTAATTTTTTTACCAGTTCACCCCTACAGATTTTGTCATTTAAAAGTGTGAAGGTGCCTGCAGGCCCTTAGTTGAGGTGTGCAGGATCTGATTTTCCTCAGTGTTTGCTGTGTGCCTTTTGCTTGAATTTTCTTCCCACGATGTTGACTCAGGAGTCCGTTTATATGACAGTATCTTGTTTTTACGATGTGACTGCAGCTTGTGTATGTCAGACTTTTCCAGACGCATTAAAGCAGACATATATGGCACATATCTGTCAAAGTTTGCCTCAGTCCCATGGTCAGTCCACTTTGTCCTTTCTGGCCTGGTTGGGGGCGGTGCTGAAGGTGACTAAGGTTCATTATTGGCACTCCACTGATGAGGGGTCCTTGAGCAAGGGAGCGATCCCCTAACATGAGGAGGATGAATCTTGACAGAAATGAGGATTCATCTTCTCGTTTGCTGACTCTCTCACTCGAGCTCCACCACTCCCCAACTCTCTTCCCCACAGTCTAAGCTTTGAGGTTCCAGGCTGAACCCGCCCCAGCTGCACAGGTCCACGATCACAAAGGCATTTTCAGCACCGGTTTCTATTCTTGCTGCACTTGCTGATCCAATTTCAGACTCAGAGGTTTGACATCGCCCCCATGTTAGGTTCAAGAAGCTAAACCAGCAGGTTATGGAGTGTGCATTCCCTGGCTCTAGCTCCTAACTCCCAATCATTCCCTCTTTTGCGGTTCTTTTCTGATTTTCTGATGGTTATCATCAGCTGGTGTTGTCAAAATATAGAGATTGTGGGTGAAACCTGTTTTTTGGCTATTTCTTATGCTGCTTGGTCTGATTCCTCCAAGCAGTTGGTTCTCATTCAGTGCCGCCAGTTGTACGTGGCAAGTATGGAAATCTTATATAAAACCAACGTGCCACATGCACATAAAAAGCATTTGGAACTAGTACTTTGTTTACACATCAGCATTTCTGCCCTCATCACTGTTGCAAACGGATATTTTTTTTAAATCTGAGCAACGTTTTCTCTCTAACTCTATTCTCATGTCTCACACCTAAGTCACAAAAGAAGGACAATCTTTCAACTAGGGCAAGACTGAAAAGGAACGGGAGGACTTGGCTGAAACTGAGCCTGAGGCACAGACGGCTGAAGCCCAGCCAGCTAATCTGCAAAATCAACAAGGATAGTTTCTCAGTGAGCGTCAGACGTCGGGAGATGCAGCGGTCAAAAGCAGATCTGTGGTGGCCTCTAAATTATGACGGCTGGTCAAAGAGGGTTTGGTGGACTCGGCAGTTGGAATGAGCCCCGAGTAAAAAGAAGCGTTTGAGAATCCACAGATGAATCTTAACAAGACAGACTGAGCTCACTAGAGGACAAATGGAGCTTCAGCTGCTAAAAAAAGGACAGTTTGGACCTTTGTCTCCCAAGAAGGACATAACGCAGACTATTTATACATGTCCGTGACCTGGTAGCAATAAATGGGACAATGTCTTCATAGAAAGTCATCACTAAGGAAACAAAAGGTTTTCCAGCACCGTCACCTGCTGCTTTTTGAGCCTTTCCAGTGAGAAGCCAGTGACAAACGACACACTTAAGGGACAATTTGTCTGATAAAAAACCCTTATTTTATGTCCACCAGCAGAAGACACAGTTTTGATTTAGATTAGTGCGTTGTGATAGCATTTATTGTCCTGCCAGCTTGTCTTTGATTATTGAGATGTTTTGATGATTATTGAGAATCATTGAAGAGGAGCAGATGTCATATGAGATATTTCATTGTTGGGGTCATACTGTTTTCTGTCTGAGACTGTTACAGGCCGTTGTGCCGTGACATAACTCCCGTCAAACGATTGCATCCATCCATCCACCCATCCCAGCCAATTCATCATCGTCCTCCATCTGCTTCACATTCACCAACAACTGGAAGTTTTTCTTCCTCACTCATTCATTATCAGACGTCCTCTTTTCACACAAGACTCTCCAACACTGTCCTGGAATGCTCTCTTTGTACTGATCCAGCATGCGACTGAGATCAGATGAGATGAGATAAGATAGATGAGGGTTGCACAGTAGGACAAAGTAGAATCTTTAACAGGACGTGAGCGGATTGTTGCAGTGGACACGGTGTGTTAGCATCTCATTGTTCAGGAGGAATTACTGCACACTCGACCTTCAGCTGTCCTCCAGCAGGGAGAGGAGGCCGTCTAAGGCCTGAGGGACGTCCTCAGACTTTCCGAACCTGTTATGTGTCCTGACTGATCTCTGGTCGATCTACTGTTTCCCTGGACATCTGCCTCCATGTGTATGTTTATTTACGGCTGCTTGGTGTGTTCATGCAGTGGAGTCTAAATTTATCTCTTTTGGAGTTTTCCCTTGGCAGTGCAGTACATTTTCCTTATATCATGAGTGCACTGTGCAGACGCAGCAAAGATGAAAAATGAACAGGGATTGGACAGACCTAAAAAAACAAATCTAATTATCATTAGACAATTGTGGTGATTATTATTAAATTGTTTCATACAATACACAGTATGTGATTATTTGACCTAATAAATATGAAATCTAAATTGGAAATGAAATTGCCACGGAGGTATGAGGTAGCCATGATAAACCAGTGTGTGGTGAAATAGCAGGTAAATGTTTCTACACAGAATCACTGGAGGTGGCGCAGATCTTTTAACTTAAGTCACGATAAAAGCAGAAACAGTCCGTTCACGTTGGAGATTGTAAGAGCAACACTGAGCATGTAATCTGTTGTAGAGTTTAAACCCTTAAGTTTTTATCCTTTCGATGTATATCAGTCATATCAGTATCTCATACAGGTAGCAGAGAGATATTATGGCCTTTAACTCTGACCTTCTGGCTCTCTTCGCTGCAGATGCCCTCTCGATGCAGGAATGCGATAAACATTGTGGTCACCACACTTTTCGCCGCAGTGGTCCTCTTCACCATCCTGCTGGCATATGTAACAGGTAATAATCAGAGATGTGCGGTGGGGTTCGTGTTTGGTGAGGCGCTGAAATTCATCACAATCACAAAGCTTAATCACCATTTGATTGGCATCAGTAACAGGTTATGCTTAAAAATAACTTGATAGCGCAAATCACTGGAATGAATACAACCATTTAATTAAGTTTTTCATTTTATATATATTTCTTTCCATGATGTCAAGTGAGGCACAACCTCTCCTTCCTCCCCTAACTGCATGTTGCTGCTAATTATAATTCATGTTTCAGAATTTGGTTACAAGAAATGTGAATGTACAAAAACAAGTTTAGATGATTCCATCAGTGTCCCACAGAAACACTTATCAAGTGGTGCCCTGAAAAGTTCCTGTACCTTTTTCCTTTGTGTCCTCCCCCTGTGAAGGCTACCAGTTCATCCACACAGAGCAGCATCACCTCTCCTTCGGCCTCTATGGTGCCTTCCTCTCGCTCCATCTCCTCCTCCAGAGCCTTTTCGCCTTCCTAGAACACAGGCAGATGAGGACTCCTGCTCGGATTCAGCACTTTCACCGCTCAGTGGCTCTTTGCATAGCGGCGTACCAGGAGGACCCAGATTATCTTCGAAAGTGCCTACGTAGCGTGCGCAGGATCTCTTTCCCGGGCCTGAAAGTGGTGCTGGTGGTGGATGGGAACCGGCCTGAAGACCGTTACATGATGGACATTTTTAAGGAGGTGATGGGCGGAGCTGACCAAGCTGGCAGTATGGTTTGGGGGGGAAACTTCCACAGCCTGGGGTGTAAGGGTGGAGCCGAGGGGGGCACCGCCCTGCACATGGAGGAAGCTGTTCGAGTGACTCGGCTGGTCCGACGCTGCCGCTACTCGTGTATCATGCAGGAGTGGGGAGGCAAGAGGGAGGTGATGTACACCGCCTTCAAAGCGCTGGGAGACAGTGTGGACTATGTGCAGGTAAGATACTTCAACACTTGTCCACCATGCAAAAAAAAAAAAAAAACAGGGGAGCGAGGGACTAAACCTTCAAGAATCAAAGTAGCTAAACTAGCTGAATTTGTGAATGGAGTATTTACTAATTCAGCATCTTGTGTTTTACTCAAGCTCTTGGTAACCTGGCCTGTGACAATGAAAAGACAGAACTCTAGGTTGGGGAGTCCGGGAGGATTAATCTCATCGGGGATCACAGAATTCGGTGCTGCTTCACTAGGAATGAAAATCTTTGACCAACCCAAAGATGACATTTCAAATTAGGGCTTTTGGTAACAGAAACAGTAGCTGGCAATGGTAATTGTTCGATTGGCTGGCAAGCAGCTGGGCACAAGCTGTGTTTACCGGCTGTAAGTTGTATGATTTGAAACGATGGTCAGGTGGTCTGTGGTCATGAATGTTAATTTTCTGACAAGTTGACAACTCTGACCACCCGATTTGAAAATAGAGAGGAGATGGCAGGTAGGCAATAAAGACAAACCTCCTTATTCAAACCTGCCTTTAATTTTACACAATGTGGATTTTTTCAGTCATTCTAATTCTGAAGAGGTGTGGGACTCAAGTCTAGCTGTGCAAACTACCACAAACTCAGACCAAGCATCACATTTTAAGTTGGAGTGGAATGTGCAGACTCACCACAGGTGTTCCCACTGTACTCAAGAGTTCTCTAGGAAGACCAAAAAAAATCCTCTTCTGTCCACAGACTAACAAAGCTGGGGGGAGTCCAAATGTTGGTCCAGTCCATTGTGTCTTAAGGGAGGGGCAAGGGGCTCTTGATGCTGTGCAGAGTTGCTCATCGTTGAGAATCGCATTGTTGTAATGGGTTTGTGGCAGCAGAGGGCAGTTCATGTCTGTCTCCGATTGATTTGTTATTGCATTATTTTCAGGTGTGTGACTCAGACACGGTTCTCGATCCTGCATGTACCATAGAAATGGTGAAAGTCCTGGAACAGGATGTAATGGTGGGAGCTGTTGGGGGAGATGTGCAGGTAAAAACCCTCATTTGGACACCGATTAATGTGGAGGACTACTCTTCGATAATGAATCAATGTATAATTGAAATGGAGTCAGAGCTTCTACCATTTTTTTTGGTGTGAAATCTTCCAGAAATCTAGAATGTTTGAACAAGATTCACAAAACATGTTCGGCAAAGTGAAATTGTACAAACTAATATCTTTTTTCGCAACTTCAAGTCTACTCAGTTCAATTCAATTAATCTAATTTAATTCAATTTAATTCAATTTAAAGTTACATCTTGTGTGTCTGTGGTTGTGTAACCTCCAGATCCTCAATAAGTACGACTCGTGGATCTCCTTCCTGAGCAGTGTTCGTTACTGGATGGCCTTCAACGTGGAGCGGGCATGTCAGTCCTACTTCGGATGCGTCCAATGTATCAGTGGCCCCCTGGGGATGTACAGGAACTCTCTCCTCCAGCACTTCCTGGAACCCTGGTACCACCAGACTTTCCTGGGGTCCAAGTGCAGCTTTGGGGACGACCGCCACCTCACCAACCGTGTCCTCAGCTTTGGCTACAAGACCAAGTTCACGGCTCGATCCCAGTGCCAGACGGAGACTCCCACCCACTACCTGCGCTGGCTCAATCAGCAGACACGATGGAGCAAGTCTTACTTCCGCGAGTGGCTCTACAACGCACTGTGGTTCCATAAGCACAGCCTCTGGATGACCTACGAGTCAGTGGTCACCGGCTTCTTCCCTTTCTTCCTAGTCGCCACCGTGATCCACCTGTTCTACCGTGGCAGGCTGTGGAACATTCTCCTCTTCCTATTGACGGTGCAGCTGGTGGGAATGGTGAAGGCCACTTACGCCTGTTTCCTGCGAGGCAGCCTGGTCATGATCTTCATGTCGCTCTACTCGTTGCTCTACATGAGCAGCCTGCTGCCTGCCAAGATATTCGCTTTGCTCACCATCAACAAATCCGGCTGGGGCACGTCAGGTCGAAGGAAAATGGTGGTGAACGTTATCGGTGCTGTGCCCGTCACGCTGTGGGCCTTGGTGCTGCTGGGAGGTGTGGTTTACACCATCTACTGTGAAACCCGAGAGCCCTTCAGTGACACGGAGAAGGCTTTGCTGGTAGCTGGGACGCTGCTGTACGCTTGCTACTGGCTCATCCTGCTGGTGCTCTACCTGGCCATTGTAGCCAAACGTTGTAACAAGAAGGAGGAACAGTTCCATCTGCCATACATTGAAGTATAACGGCGGCAGCAGGAAAGTTTAGGGTCTTTCATTCAAGCGGGACTCTGCCAAGACTCTGGTCCTCCTCCAAACTGATGAGAAGAATGGTGAATAGCCGACAGTTCCCCGCACAGCCGTCCGAGAAGGCAAGCCTGTCCTAAATCAAAGTGTTCAAGTACAACTAACCGGGGTTTGTCTATTCTTCAGACACGCAGATGCGACGCTGCCAAAACAACCAACGCCAAATTGCGTTGAGTGTAAATCCGCCTTCAGAGGCTTCAGTAGTGTTGGTGCCATGAATTATTTTATATAGATGCCGACAGAGGCTAGATTATTTTGTTGTATAACATTCCTCATCAGATTACTTTTGATGAGAACATCAGAGCTTTCATACATAAATTGTATAAATCGACGATGCAGCACAATGTGTTTTTAATCGCCAATTTTCTTAGGACAGACCCTTTAATCTTGATCCGATCAGGCAGGCTAAGGTAAGTGTTTGACGAGAAGCAGCGCTAGTGGCTTCTTAACATTTACTTATTTATTGTGTTTTTATTTTGCTGTCAAATGTCTTTCGATACTCGTCACTTTTGAAAGGTTGAGGTGGTAGGAGATGATGAAGTTAATTAGAGTAGAACATTTTAAAATCAAAATGCAAACGCAGAACCCTTCCATTATGGGTTTGTATTTCAGATTTTGTGGGGCATTCAAACACCTTTGCACCACAATCGGAGGCAGTTTGCATTGTTTCTCTTGCTCTGAAATTAACGCAGTGGGTGGGAATGAATTGGGAATCATTTGGATTTCATCTGTTACACTGTGACAATTAATTACTTGTTGACATAGACAATCTAACAGTTTTAAACAGGTGGTGTGCAGCGCACAGAAGAATCTACGGGACAGTTTAGGTGCTGTGAGTGTGTGTCCACTGGCTTTTTCTGCCTCTTTGACCCTCACGTTTTGTCTCTAAATGCTGGAATGTTCAATTTTTCCAAACGCACCGTTTGTTCTTTCCCATTGTATGGATCATTGACATTTTCCTTGTGCTGTATTTGTTAGCGTTATCTTGTGTACTCTGTTCTTGTGTTTCTGTGAAAATAAAGTTTTTCCATGTGAAATGAAACCAAAACCTGCTGAAAAAATATTTTAGGGCATCGTTGGTTATTTCTTTTTTAGACGTATTGATGAGTTATACTTAGACAAATGACTAAATTAAAGACAGACGTGCGGTTTGCAAGGAAACTTTCACAATTTGTCATCGCAAATTCATTTCACAGGAATAATTGCTCATGTGATGCAGCATCTCCTTCTGTTAAAAGTCAAGAAATGACTTGAAATTGTGAAATAATAGCATTGTGCAAAACAACAAAAAACTAACTAAAGCAGCTATTAGTGTGGAACAAAGCATCAGCATTTAGAAATCATACACATTTATTCTGCAAACGGGAACAGTAGTACCTTGACATACAGGCGACTCAACGTTCCAGTTTTTTGAGAAATGAGCTATCAGTCTATATTTTTGTTGGGGATACAAGTGTAAATCGGAGTGACCAGAGCTAGTTGGTGCACTATCTATGACAGATCAAACTATCTATGACGACTTGAAACTCAGAGAAACAAGAAGTTCAGCATTGAGATTGGGAGAATCATTCATGGCTCGTCATGGGTGGTTTGAGAACTTTAAGAGGAGAACCAACATCCACTTGGTGGTGCAGCATGATTTACTGATTTCATTGTTTAGTACTTGACTTAGTTATTTCAAATATTTAAAAAATCATTTGAGATACAAGCAGACTGACTTACGAGCTTGGTCACAGAACAAATCAAAGTCGTATCTCAAGGTACTATACTGTACTTTTACCTCCCCGGGCATCGTTTTACGGCCAGACACCTGTCTGCATTTTGGGGAGAAAGGGAAGACTGAAACTCCAACTGTATCGAGGTAAAACCTAGAGGAATGGAAGGGTCAAGAAGGGACCAACAAAACTGGAAACACAAAATACGAAACTCACCAACACACTGTTCTGTCGCCATGTGGTGTCCATCACTCAATGACATTGCCAGTGGAAACTGCAACTCGGAATCAGAGAGCTTCACTTGTCCCTGAGAGGGAATTCAACGGCTTTAGTGAGAGTTAGCAGCAAAACATCACATTTCTCTATGTTATTAACAAATCATCACCAACATTTCGTTTGCTTGGAACTTGTAGGCTCTCTTGGTGTGAGTCGTGGACCATTGTGCGATCAGAATACACCAAAGAAAAGTGTGTGTGTGTGTGTGTGTGTGTGCTGTTCCCATGAACATTGCCTTGAATGGCGGGGCTGATTCCCCTCCGACCCCTCACATGATTGCCGCTCATTTCCATGATTGCCTCTAATTACCGAGGAGTTGTTGCCAGCCGACATTAACCCGGAGACGCAGAGAGCGGAGAGGAGGAGGAGGGCGGGAAAAGGGAGGACAAAAAGGAGGAGGGCGGGAGGAGAGAGACAAAGAGGAGGAGGGCGCAGGAGGCGGCGGGGAGCCGCGTGTTGATGTGTACCTGTCAGCCCCGGCGGCCCGAGTCACAAGTTTGGGGCCACTTTCCTTTCAACCGCCGTCCGTCACCGGCTGACAGGGAATTCTTCGATTCTGGCAGCAATGGCGCCGGTAATCGCTCGGCCCTCACCGACGCCCTTTCCCGCCCCTGTCACCCTCCGCCCGCGTGCCGCTCGCGCGCGCGGAGCGTTCCACTGTTCTCCCGTCAAAAAAAGTGACGTGAATATCCCTCCGCCGACAGGGACACTCGTATTTGGGCTCCTTTTTCCCGCCTTCAAGGTGGAAATAATTTCTCTGCCTTTGACCTAATTATCCTTGGTATGGACGAGAGAGGGCAGGAAGGATGGATTGATGGATGGATGAGGGGATGAATGACCAAATTTACATTGTTAATCTATTCCCGCCTCGTGTTCTTTTTATAAATTCTGACTTACTTGCTTTTTGTCATTTTTAAAATGAAAACTTTCCCGGCGTTGCATGTTTTTATTTCATTTTCTTATTTGAAGATTTTGTTTTAGAATATTGCATTGGATTTGGTTCAAATTACAACATCTGCGATATGGCAATGTAAAACATTGACCCTTCTTTTTTGCGGGTTTTTCCGGGCTCACTTGTTAGTACCACATCTTAACACACGATGGCAGTAGAGCGGGGACCGTCGCCCCATTTGTTCTTCCGATGAACGAACTCGGGTTTGTTTAATTCCAGCTGCGGTTTGACGGTTTTGCTCTAAAATATAAGAGGACTGCGGGCTCCACTTTTTATGCGCAAAGAAAGAGAGAAAGAAAGAAAGAAAGAAAGAAAGAAAGAAAGAAAGAAAGAAAGAGAAAGAAAGAAAGGCTCCTCTCTCTCTTTCTCTCTCTCCCTCCCTCCATCCTCTCCTCTCCTCCCTTTCTCTCTCCCTCTTTCCCTTCTCTCCTCCACTTTTCTCTCTCTCCCTTAGATCCTCCCACCGTCTCTCCTCTCCTCTTCTCCCACTCTCTCTTTCCCTCCCATTCCTCTCCCCTCCACCTTTCCTCTCCTCTCCTCTCCTCTCCTCCGCTCTTCTCCCCTGTCCTCCCCTTGGACCCTCCCATCCTCTCTCCTCTCCTCTCATTTCCACTCCTCTCCTCTTTCCCTCTCCTCTCCTCTCCTCCTCTCCTCCCTCTCTCCGAGAAGCAGGATTCTCTGCGCTGTTGTGCCGCCGGCAAAGAACGGAGGATTTGGATGAGGAGAGAGGAAAGAGAAGAGAAGGAAAAGAAGACGAGAGGAAAGTTGCCAGGCAGTCGGAGGAGGAGGCTGACAGGCCAGTGAAAGGTGCGATCCCGCTTTTCTCCCTCTCTCTCTGGTTCTCTCCATTCTCACCACGTCTCTCCATCTCATTGCAACTGATGAAACACTTGAGGAAAAAGACGTGGAGGGGGAAGAGATGGGAGAGGGTGAAGAGCAGAAAACAAGAACTATCGTTCTCTCATTTAGGTGCTGCAATCTATGATTATTATTACTATTTGTAGTTGTTGTATTTTAATAGACGTGTTATTTTCTATTCTTGCTATTTATACTGATAGGTATAATTCCTATTGTTGTTGTTTCTGCAGTTAGTTGTAGACAAATAACAGATTCCTGATGCTATCGGTAAAACAAATGAAATATTGCTTTTTTGTTTTATTGTTATTTGTATAAATTCATCAAAGTAGATGCAAACACAGCGCTCCATATTGGAAAATAGAAATCACCGTGACGACAAAAGCATAATATTAACGTTAAGAAAAAGGCCCTTATGCCCCCATGTTTGAATATGATATTCTGGATATAATATTTATTTCATTATTGCAAATAAATCAGCGAGGTCGCCGAAAATGCCATAATAGTTGATTCCGATTTTGGAAGTTTTAACTGGATTTAGAAGGAGAAACGGCGGCCGATCCATCCAAAGCGGCGATTTGTTGTATATTCATTAAAGATGTCTACTTTTAGAGGATGCAGACGATCAGATTTATTTTTTCTTCCAATTTCCTTTAATTACTAAAGCTATGTAAGGCTCTTTTTAGTAATTTTCAACTATTTTAGTTCGATTAATCAAACTTAATTCGTTGCATCCTCAAACTTCTATCCATACCGAAAAAAACGTTTTTTGAGGTGCTTTGAGAAACTCATGGTACAAAAAACAGATGACATTTCATGAAGAACAGGCTGATCAGACACAAATTATTATCAGATCACATGAATTATCAGAAAATCGGAGAAATCTCACAGATATAATGCAGGCAGTTGTTGTTTATTGACCCTCGAGCCTGTGTTGTTGTTTATTAATCACCATAAATTCGCGACTCGTGATGCAGAAAAATATCTCCGCTGTGATTTGATGACGCCATCAAAGATAAATAAGATTTTAATTAAACCGAAGCAACGAAGCGCTCAGATCATCTGGTCAAAGGAGGAGGAGGATGGTGTGTGTGTGTGTGTGTGTTGGTAGTATCCACATGTTCAGCTTAGAGAAAAACTAAAACGCGCACGCACGCACATACACACACACCTCATATTTTCATCACATCTCCAAAAACCTCCAAATAACTATCCGACAAATGAGAGTGATTAAATCGATTAAACTGCTACGCGACCTTTACTTTGAGGAATGAATACCATTATTTGAAAAGTTCTGAAGATGATAAGTGAACTCACACGCATTTTCTCCATCTCTCTCTCTCCTTCTCACCCCTTCCCTCTCTCCCCCGCCAACAGCCCAGGCTCTGGACGCGTCGCGGTCACACACTCCCTCGCTTTCTCTCACTCGCGCGCGCGCGCGCACACACACACACACACACACACAGACTCTCGTCTCTCTCCAGCGGTTCAGACTGGCCGAGCGGCGCGGCGATGCAGAGCAGTGAGTCCACATTTCCCTTCATTTCTCATTTCTGTGGGTTTTTCCCTCATTTCCTCCTACATTTATCAGCTTTTATCTGGCAAATCCATGAAAAAACAAACGGCAGACACGACTAAAATAACATAAATATTACTTTTGTGTATTATACTTTTTGTACCTCTATTGCAATTACCAAGTCAACTTCTTTGTACTTACTCTTACATTTAGACATCACACTCATTAGAATGTTGATTCCTGCTTGTATTTATTTCATTTGACACAAGTTGGTGGCTCATCACAGGATGTTTTGATCTTTTTTCTGGGAAAATTTAAATACACTTCCAGAAATTCAAGGAAATCATATGCTGAAAACCTGATGTTGTATTGATGCAGTTTCTTCAGCAGGTTGTAGGCCAATCTGGTATCTGGGGCTGTGTGCGGGGCGGGGGAGGGCAAGAAAAGCAAGGGAGGAGGGTGAGAGATTTCATTTCAAAGACATGACATGAAATAAAGGAGGGAGGAATGAAGTGAGGGACAGGATATTTAGTTTGAGGATAGGTGTCAATTGACAATCCAGAGACGATGTTTGGCACCATTTGTCATTGAATCACCAAAAACTATTTTGTCCCAGTTTGTGGTGACATACTGAGATGAAAATTACTAACATAATTGACAGGACAGAGGAAAAAATCTATAACAACACAAAGACAATCAAAAGGCTGTGGCTGTGATTGAAACCACAAATGAGTGTATTTCAGTGTGTGCGTGTGAGAACTCTGCCTTTGGGTACATTTGAGTCAGTTTCATACATTTGATGTGCTGTTGCTCTCCTCCAGCTTAGAGAAAAGCCTGCCATCATTTATTTATTAATGTGCTTTTTCGGACGTTTATCAATCTGCAATATGCTTTTTGGGGCCATTAATGGCCCTAACACGATTGAGTTTAAATCCCTGCTTATCCCGTCACACCCACAGGCGGCTACATCTCATCTCACAGCCGCACAAGGACACACACAGCTGGGGTGGGAGGTACAGGTACACACACATCGCCAAGGATTGTACACTGCTGACACACACACTGACACACATAGCCCTCATGCACATATACACGCACAAACGAGCTTATACACACACACACACGCACACGCACACACACACACACACAAAGACATGAAACCTCTTTGAGTAAAGAGAACATGACGCACAGACTCATTGTGTCGTCTTCGTCTCTGTGGGGACAACAATTCAGAGCGTCATGGTACTTTCGTTGCTGTACTTTCCGCATCAAACAAGCATCACTAAACAGACGGTTTGTTTTTAGGGATGGAGGCAGTTCAATGTGTGTAAAATCATAGAGGAACTTTAAGATTCTACAACACTGTATCGTTAGATTGATGAATATAATTTTTAGAACTACCTGGAAAGACCTCCTGACCCCATGAGGCCAAAGGTGCGATAGTTGATGCAACACCTACAGTTCTTACCGTCATAATACTTCATTGCAATGCATGAAATTAGTATTGATATTTTGTGCCACATCCCTTTGCCTAACATCAAGCAAAGCATCCTCCAAGGTACCGAAAAAAATATCCAGATGGCTGGTTGCACCTTAAAGGACAAACAATCCAACTTACCTTTTGACTGACAGACCAACTACTTGTTTCATCTTCTACTGACCTGTGTATCGATTCCTCCTCCTTTAACTTTGAACAGCTTTGCATTATGGGATGCAGCTGTACCCATCACTAGACGAGGGCAGAGTGGGTGACGCTTTGTGGCGGAGAAGGGAAACGTAGGGATCTCACTTAGTTAGCACCTTTGTTCTGGAGCCTTGGCAGCTTTGCTGCTTGATGGTGGACACCAGGGACCTGATTTCACATGTTTTAAGTCAGCCCCGTCCCTCACACAGAAAATGACGGAACAGCGATGTGAAGAACTCAGTACCTTCAAAGAGAAAGAGAGAGTGAGAGAGAGAAATAAGGAGCAAATGAGCTTGTGAAAGAGACTTTACACCAGTCGTTTATCAGAGTCCTCATCCTGTCAGCAGTCCGGGGGTCCTCCAGTAGTGGTTGTGGTGGTGGTGGCGGGGGGGCAGGTTTGATGGGCGCGGGAGGGGGAGAAAGAAGGGGACAATGAATGGCTTGCAGCTGAAGAAGTGCGGCAGGGTGATGATAAGGTGTAGAGCGAGGCAGATGGTGTGAGGGACCTGGGGGCCCTGGTGACTGTTGGCGTCTATTCTTTAGGCGGAAAGGAAGTCTGGCAGCAGGTGAGGACACGTAAAGAAAATGTGTTCCATTTGGACAATTTAAAGGAAAGATGTAAAGACAAATGAAGGGGCGCTAGCTAAGTGGCCCTACTCTCAATGCAAAAGAGTTTTTTTTTTAACTCTCTCTCTCTCTCCTCCTCCATTTGGATTTCTTCATCATCATTACACTCCATAACATCTCTGTCAGCAAGCCCCTGCAAATCCTCCGTCCAAGGAAGAGGACGAAAATTAGTTCTTTTATAGTTTCTCTCCCAAATCCAGAGGGCGTCATGATGGTCCTGACCAAAAGTGTGGCAATACGTCGCTGTATCTGTCTGTCCCTCTACACGCAGGTCACAGTGGGGTGAATCAGCTGGGTGGAATCTTTGTAAATGGCAGACCTTTGCCCGACTCAACAAGGCAAAAGATCGTGGAACTGGCACACAGTGGAGCGCGGCCATGTGACATCTCCAGAATACTGCAGGTGATTTTTGTGTTTTTTGCTCTACATTGAATCTTATTGATATGTGTCTGGATTGAAATTGTTGAGAGAGATAAAAACCAGTAACATGACGGATGTTGTTCACCTAGCCGGTTCCGTTGCAGTGCCAGCGACACAGTGGAATAGAATAGCTGGGTGAGGGTGACACAGGTCAGGTTGCATCTGCACCCCACTCTGGGCCTTCCCCATCCTGGAGCAACAACCTAGTTACGTACAAATTTACTAGAGATGTCCGATAACATCGGCCTACCGATATTATCAGCCCAATATTAGCATAAAAATGTAGTATCGGTATCGGATTTTTTTGGTTTAAAACCGATAATATAAAAAAAGATAAAAATACAATAATGCTTGCGTTACACTGAAATAGTGCCTATGCGCTCCTGAAGCGTTTACTGGCGCACATATCGGTATCGGCTGTTATCGGTATCGGTAAATTGAGAGTTGGACAATATCGGCATATCGGATATCGGCAAAAAAGCCAATATCAGACATCCCTAAAATTTACAGTAACAAACCCAGGAGCACATGGTGGTGGGGGCTTTCCAACCAGATGGACGTAATAGTAATGACCCAACAATCCGCCTTTAATTCAAATACTATTCATGCACATCTAGCACGCAAAGAACTACTCTGAAATACATAATGATCCGATGTCTAATGCAGAGGAGAGGGATCAGGAAGAGCAGACACACTGGGACTACTTACCCTGGTGGAACTCAAAGAACTATAATATTCCAGTTACAATGAACCCCAATCCTTGACTGCTACAGTGACTTCAGGCTTGGAGTGACTTGGGGCAACATAGCATCCAACTGGCAGGTTAGATTAGGCGGATGCGTTGTTCTCCTATCAAATCTTTTGGGTGTTTTGGACTCTGTGTTCTGGTGGCCGCACAGATGAGGGTCAGAAAATGTGCCTAAGCACCAGGAGTTAAAATAGCACCACAGGGGGAAGATCTTGGACTGTGCTTGGAGCTGACAAAGCTTGAGATGAAGAGCGAGCATCCAGATCCAACAGCACCGCCACAGTAAGAGAGGCAGCTGATTCTGGCCTAGTGGTCAACTCCTGCTGGGAAAACTGAGCAACCCAGCTGGTTTACCCGACAATCTCAGGATTCATCATAGTACCGAACAAAAACACAATTATTACCATTCAGAGTAGTTCACTTTTAGTAGTCAACTTTTTGATACATAGATTTTTACACTGTTACTTGTCCTAGACAAAACTGTGGCTTTGAGAGTGATTCTTTATGATTATTTGCATAGCAATATCCAATGAGCAATGACAGGTGTTGATTTCATGGTAGCCAATTGTGCACACACTTTTTTTTTCTGTCCTGAAAATATTCAGGCTGTGACTTTGTCCACAATCCTACGCTAACCCTAACCCTACTGATACAGCTCTATTTGTGCGTTTCATTTTTTTTCCAGGTCTCCAATGGCTGCGTAAGCAAGATCTTGGGCAGATACTATGAGACGGGTTCGATCCGCCCACGCGCCATCGGGGGGAGTAAACCCAGGGTGGCAACACCTGATGTGGTGGGCAAGATTGCTGAGTACAAGCAAGAGTGTCCATCAATCTTTGCCTGGGAAATCAGGGACCGGCTGATGGCTGAGGGAGCCTGCTCCAGTGACAACATACCCAGTGTAATGGAGCGAATCACTTTGTGGTAGTAGTAACTAGTCATAGTAGTAGTTGGAGTAGTACTTCATTGATCCATTGATCAAGCAATCTAGGAAATTTTGAATATCAATTTTGGCTATATATTGTTATATTTATTTAATTCTATGTGAGGAGACTGCTCACATGTCATCAGCAATTATTCCCCACATTTTTAGAATGTGTCCCACATTTTAGAACATGAATTCACAGCAGGTCAATCATTTTGGGGATGCAAAGCAAAAAGACTATTTTATCGAGTGCTCCTCTTTCCGTTTACTGTCTCTGTGCAGGTGTCATCTATAAACCGAGTGCTAAGGAACTTGTCCAGTGAACACAAACCACAATCGCCTGCTATGGCTACAGGTGCCATGTGTGATAAGATCAAGAAATTGCACGGCCAGAGCACATGGGGTTACTCAGGCTGGTATGCAGGGACTGCACTTGTTACCACTGGTGAGGGTTTTCAAATTTTGCTACTAGCACAGGGCCACAAACTGCTGTTATTGTTCGAAGGAAGTTATTGCTTGCAAAGTGACAGCTGGCCTGCACAGAGAGCCGGTCTGTACTTTCAAGGCTGCTCTAAAGGTAGATCCGGGTCAAGACAAGGAAACGAAACGCAAGACTGCAGCGCCCCTCTTTGATTTATGTAACCTGCACCAAGTAAAGACGATTGTCGCACTGCATCTTTTGTCTGTCAAAAACATAATATACCTACAGTCGAAATAATTAACCGTCAGTATTCTTGCAAATCAATTCAAACGAGACAACCAGAAATTGGAGGAGCCTCAACTACCCAGGCAAACACAGACCATGTCCCTGCACAGCTGGGATAAACTGATGTACAGTGAAGCATGCCTGCCATATGTGATGTTTTACTTTGATTTAATACCAAGTCTATATACTGTATATACAGTCGACCCTCGTTTCTCTGGACAAATACAGACTGGACCTAGTCCAGACAATGAAAAAGTCCGGACATTGAAAATCTACTACCGGACATTGAAAATTGAGTACTGTACAGTAAACAGCCTATATTGCGCCTATACGCGTAAGCGTGGCTGCCTCGCTGGTGGCGTCGTCTGCCGCGAGAGCCACCCATCGGTCAAAGTTGTCATTCTTCGGACTGGAGCGGCTGGAGCGGACATTTAGTCCGGAAGGCGGACGTTGTCCGGACAATTGAAAGTCCGGACATGTGAAGTCCACACAATCGAGGGTCGACTGTATACGCTGAATTAGCTAAAAGTAGGCATATCTATTTAGGGTAGATTTCTACCCTGACATCATGCTCTACTGTATAGTCGGTATTTCTCAGTTTTACATAAATAACTCGCCCAAAACGGTTCACGCTATCCTGCGTGTAGACCACTGATGTGCCTCATTCATCTGTCACTTCAATGTGAACCCCCCTCATGAGCAGATTGCCCCCTGGGGAACATAGAGGAAAACAGTATACCAGTGAGACCCGGTGGTGTAGACACAGAGGAGGCAAAACTACGTCTGCAGCTGAAGAGAAAACTCCAAAGAAATCGAACATCTTTCACCCAGAGGCAGATAGAGGTTCTGGAGAGAGGTAAACACAGCTTTATTACCCGCAAACAATGAACATTCAGCTGCCCCAACAGGAAGTATGGTTACAAAGGCCTAACAGACTCAAATACAATATTGAAGACATCAAGAAGAATCTAAAAGAGGAAAACACAACATATGATTATACGGAGGAGGGCTTCTTGTATTAAATTGGGTTTTTTTTTTTAACTATCCTTGATCTAGGTATGCTGGCCTAAGAAATTTCATTTATGTCATTTTATGCTTGTTAAATTTGATTACTACAGAGGTAAACTGTAAGAGACTCCTACCCGCTGACAATAAGCTATGTTTTCTGTTTCCTTGGTTCCTACTTCGCCTGTGTTGGTGCCTCTGCCTGTCATTTCTTCACCTTCTCCCCGGTGTGCAACCGTTCCTCCCTTGTGTTGGTGTTCCTCCGCAGCTCTTGCCTCTCTCACCTCCTCTACACTGTCTTGGCTTGCTTGTCCCACACTTGTCCCTTTGAGTGCCTCGATCACGCATGTGCTCCCCTGGTCTTTCCTCCATTGCTACACCTTTTCACCTGTTTGTATACCCTCCTTATCCCTTGTGCACTTGGTTCTCTCTGTGTGCTTTACTGCATTTTTTTATTCTCACGTTACTTAGTGTTGTGCTCACCGTGTTTGCTTATTTTTGTTCCCTGGTTGTTTAATCTATTTTTACTTCCTGTGGAAATCCTGTCATGCAGCTGTGCTAATCATTTCCTATGTGTTTATTCCTGTTGCCTGTGGTGCTTATTTCTGACTTGTTCCTCCTGTCCATGTGTTCCGTTCTTCATAAAAACCTCCATCACACCTATCTTTGCGTTCAGACCCCCTTTGATTTCACATTTTATGTATTTTTTGTTTGTATTGTAGCGTTTCCCTCAGCCTCATTTCTGTTTCACCCCCCAACCATTGTATTTGCCCCATTTGTTCTTTTAGTTGCTGCAGTGCCTTTGTGTCATCCTGTGTGTCATTGTCCGATAATTTTAGTTCTACGTTGTGGTAATGTAATATGTTTTGTCCCTGAATGAGTGTCCCCTCTGTCACCCGTAGGAGCAGCTAGATGTGTGATGTGCTTTTTTTTTTGCCTTGTCTTGTGTACCATTAGTTGTTTGAACTTGTTGAACTTGTACATGTTAGTACCTCTGTAAACATCACTGCAATTGTGTGTCTTCTCCTCATTAAACCCTGACATGAACATTCTTGCTGTGTGTGCCAACCTCTTTGTTCTATGCATTAATTTAGATGAATTGATTAGATTACTCCTCTTGCTTCACCGACACATACTCACGTGGTCGAAGGCCTTAACCTGTTGAACAAGATGGGTTAAGGCTAAGTGTCCCACAAGTGTCTACTTTTCAGGAGGACGACCTGTCAACACAGAGGGGTACACAGTGGGGAAGTTTGTCTACTTCCTGTGTTCATTTAAGTTGACTTTTGAAGCAATTCAACCAAACACCTGATGCACATTGTATACACGTCATTTGAATACAGTATTCACATACACATGCATACTGAAAAACTCTATTCAACCAACACTAAATCGGCCTCTATGTTTTTGAATCAGAATTCGAAAGGACCCACTATCCAGATGTGTTTGCTCGAGAGCGACTTGCTACTAAAATAGACCTGCCAGAGGCACGAATACAGGTAGGCTTCCACTGCCTGCACGTTTGCATGTGTGTATGCGTGCATGCGTACGTGTGAGTGTGTGTGCTCTGTGGGATGATGGTGAACGTAAGCGTTCTAGTTTTCAAGTTAGATTTCTCACCAGCACAAAATGCAAAGTACCGGTATATGAAAAGCCTGGAACTCTCATTTCTCACTTCTGTTGCTCTCTACTTTATTTCCCTTGCTTATGTGTCGGTTCACCTCTTCCCTTGCCGAGTGCAAAGCCTCAGCTGGGTTTTGCTGCTGGTTTGGTTGCAGGTTTGGTTCTCCAACAGACGAGCCAAATGGAGAAGAGAGGACAAGCTCCGAAACCAGCGTCTGCTGGGCAGTGCCACGTCCAACCAAATACCCATGAGCAGCAACTTCAATCAAGGCATGTATCAGCCGCCACCACAGTCAACAGGTATTCATCCTGAAAATGTTATTTGAAATGTTGACATTAAAGGTGTGTTGATATCTAACAGTCAAATCTACCTGGCATGGTATGGAGGTCATTTTAGGGTTTCTCACAAAGGCCCATATGGGATTATGAGATTACACATCCATGTGGGTTAATGTATCACAAATAAGTCCACAATCAGCAATGACATCCGTGCAATCCCTCTCTGTTTTCTCTGGATTCACTACCCTCAGGGTCAACGTTGGGCAGATCAGAGCCGGTCCTCTCCAGCAGCTACAGTCTCACGGCAATGACAAGCTTCAACGTACCTGCCAGCCTGCCCGCACAGGTAAACTCATTACGACAGGTGGCAAAATGACAACAAAAACAAAGAAAGTTTGAAATTGCTGTCAACATGATGGTAACACCATGGGCAGCAAGACAAAGTTGGACGCCGGAAACACCAGATGGTAACACCAAGAGAAATCTGCAACACGGAAGGAAATAGATAGGTCAACCTTTCCATCGACGTGGTCACACACTTTGTAGCTCACCACTTTGTCCTCGCTGAGGCTTGCAGCTCATTAGGGACTTAACTGTATTTCACTTATGAAGAAAGACTTAAAAAATCCACTTTTGCAGAACAATTGAAAAGAAAGACCTCAGAAATATTTTCTAAACTTCACTCAGGCCAATAAAAACAACAGGCTCTTTCAACAAAAAACATACAAAAAACACTGGGGAACAACTACAGCACCACGATGATTACTTGTAATAAATAATACTTGCTAAAATTGATCCTCCCTGATATTTCCAGACGTCAAGTCCGACCTCTTATTCCTGCATGCTGCACATCAGCCCCACTGTCACCGGCAGAAGTTATGAGACATACAATCCGGCACATCTGCATCCACACATCAGCAACCAACCAGTGAGTGGCTCTGTGGCATCGTCAACAGGTAAGGAGGCTTATTGTTGGCATGCAAGATATGTAAGAAGATGTTCAAAAACTTTGCGGACAGTTAAATGCTAAGAGAACAATTACTGTACTCTCATTGTTCAGGTACAAATGTTCACAGAGCCAAAAAAGTTCTACCTTTGAGTCTCCACAATCAACCACTGAATGATGTGATTAAGTATGTGTGAGTTATTTTCCTACTCCAACAGTCTCTCTGCATTCCATTGTCAGGTTTGATTTCTCCAGGTGTCTCAGTTCCCATTCAGGTCCCAGGGAATGAATCTCAGTACTGGCCACGCACCCACTGACGCCATTTTTACTTTGCTGTCTGCTGAGATGAGCCAAAAGAATGTGAACATCCCCAAGATGTGACCCACCAACAATTGTCCTAAAATGTGAAACATGTTTTTCTGAAATGATGCATTCTTGTTCTGCAGTACATCAGGTTGAATAAGTTTAAGATTAATATGTTTATTTAACAAACTTGATTCACAGGAACCACAGTGTTGATATAGAGTCTCAGCAAAAGTTACTGTGTCTAGGAGAATCTATCATCAATGGACAACCTGTGAATTGACTCGTGCCATCTTGTAATATATGACTCACATTTGTAATGTGACACCTGAACATAAAACACACGGAAAAGGGAATCCCTGGCTAAAATTGTAAAAATAACATCAACTGGCTCTTTGGCAAATTACACACACAAACCAAAGGCACAATATTTATCCAAATGTGGGAGGACACTTCATGAAGTCCATGAAATGCTCATACTTTAACAATTTGTGCAGTAACCGTGGACTGGTTGGACATCAAAACTTGCATTTGCAGTGCCATGCTGAGAACAGAGGTGAAACGTGGTGTGTCGGGGCAACATGACAGCAGCTGTGAGGCTGATAGGCATGAATCTATGAGTGAGAAGATACTACAATGATTCCTACAAGGAAATTCCATTCCCTTACTTTCAATACAAATACTAAGAGGTACAATTGCCTTTTCACATCCAAAAGTTTTGACTCTCCTGCTGATGACTACATATGGTTGCCCTTTGTTGGAGGAGTCCATTAATTCATGCATAGCACCTTCAAACCAAACTGAGGTTAATTTTAGCGACTGTTGCTTGGTGTTGTCCTACAGGTGATGGACCATGTGATAAAATGTGGTAAACTAAGAATGTTTCTTACTAAGTATAATGCCATCAACTGTTTTTATTCATTGAATGCCTTTTTACAAATTAAATTTCAAATTGATATTTGGTCTGACAGCATCTGTTCCGTCGTACTTGTCTGGGCCGGCTGCTCTCATTAATTTCAGAGTGTTCTTCAAGAGACTGAGAAATGAAGTTTTACGAAATTGCAAAATTGTTCAGCCAATCAAAAGGTGAACACACCACAATAAAGGAATCACAACATTGCGCCCATAATTTTTGACCCAGCACCGTGTGTTTGTGTAAGGGGAGAACACAAAAGCTAGACCAGTCAGACTAAATCTAATAAACACTGTTAAATGATACAGTGAAAGTCAAAGAACCAGACAGGATTGGATTTAAATATATACAAAAGAAAAAATGGGACAACAGAAATCTACAAACAGTCTGGGGCTCAGAAATACTGGCAATCTCAAAGGCCATACAAAGGACCAACACATACAGAAAGTGATTGATAAATACAGCACATTAAGAGCACGTGGAGAAATAAATTCCACAATATTGTTTGCATTGTGTATCGGCTCTGCATTAAATCCATCTCTCCCTGCCGAGACACTTTATTTGTCACAGTGGGTCAATTCAGGTCAAATGTAATGGTTCAGCTAAATATATTATACAAAGTCTGGAAGTTCCTCAAATCCTCACAAGATCAGCACAGTCTCCACTAACTACAGAGGAATCCAAATATGAAAATTGCTTGACCTGGATGCACTGCTCCAGCAGCAATTATTAACAGGAAAACCAGGGAAAGACAACACTGCTGAGTAAATAGACGTGAGAGAGGATGCAAAGGGAAGCAAAATCCCTGGAGCGATGGGAGAACATTGACTGGTCAGCAGATTTTGCACGCTGCACGAGTGAATTATGTCAACATGCAAAATGTTTTGCTGGAACAGAATGTTGCTGATTTTCCAGTGAGGAAAATTTGATTGTGTGCAGTATTCAACGTTGTACATTAGGGTGAATTCACCACATACAGTATATGTCAGGCCACTTGGATGCTGTTCTCACTGAGAATGACCTCTTACGATGGACATAGTTGTTCTGTCAACCTCCAGCAATGGACAATGGACCACAGAGAAGGTTCAGAGATGCAGTTAGGGAGGATATGAAGGTGGCTTGTGTCTCAAATGATAGAAAGAAGTGAACGAGGGAGACCTGTTATGGTGACCCCTGACGGAGGCGACTGGAACTGGATGAGGAGCACTATTGTCTTCTTGTGTGGGAACAAACGCTATGTGACCTCAAAAGACTCAGTACTGCCTCCACACACACACACACACACACACACACACACACACAGTAAACAACTGTGTACATGTGTGATCATGTGTGTTTCCCCCAGGGTAGGCGTGTGGTTTATGACAGAGACTCACCCTGCGGTTTCCCTAGCAACAGGCATGTCATAACTATTCCTTGAGAACACACACGTGCACACACCACCACAAGTACACACACAGACAAGCAGTCACCTGTCAATCTGAGCAGTATCTCGCTGCCCAAACCTGCCCAGAGTAATGGGAGTTAACTCAGATACTCTGACAACAGATGTTCTGCTCATACAATAGGTTGATAGATGTGTCGCTTTGGTGAAATTCTTGCATACAAAAAGCCATTGTGTTGAGACGCACATGGAATATCTGTGCAGAAAGACTTTTGTTAAGGGACTTAAGGACTAATGTGCTGTAATTACATTGATTTCAAACAAACTGGAAAAAAAATCCCATTTCACAGTCCAAATTCATATTCCAAAAGTTCACATTGGACGAGCTGAAGGGTAGTTTCTTGTGTTACATACTACATCAATGCCAGATAGATGCCAGTATCTTGATTTTTTTTACAGTATTTACAATAATATTATTTGA
This sequence comes from Carapus acus, assembly GCA_900312935.1. Lineage (NCBI taxonomy): Eukaryota > Metazoa > Chordata > Actinopteri > Ophidiiformes > Carapidae > Carapus > Carapus acus. Next base: position 23,874 of record OMPJ01010386.1, read on the forward strand.
AATCACGCTTAAAAACTCTTAACATTCAAACGGGCCTGTGCAATTAAGTAAAAGACTGCAGTCAACAACCCAATACCACACAAACTACACGTCTCATGTATAGCTGTCATGTAGAGAGGCTTATCAATATGAAGGAAAGCAGTTCTTACACCAGAGATAAATAAGAAAAATAACATTGAAATACACCAATTTTCCCACCTTAAACAGTGAGATGAGAGGATACTTCTCAACTGCTAAATATAAAACCTTATTTTATACAAATTCTAAAAGGTTTCTACCACTGACCAAACACGCACACAGGCCAAACAGCTCCAGTAGTCTTTTTAATTTTTTAACACTGTTAATCTAATAACAAGCTAACAACATACTAATGAGGTGACAACGTCTGCGTCTCTCTAAGGTACGTCTTACCACAGCCAATTAGAGGAAACCCAGAGGAATATCGCCCAGCCCCTCGTCAGACGTGCTCACACACCAGCTCCAAGCCACCACTTTTACTCTCATGTGCTTGATCAAGACCAAAATTAATCCATCACTGGTCTGTGAGTTTCACTTATAAAATAAAATGTTGAGCTATGACAAAGACATGTTTAGAGTCTGACCCTCTCAAAATAAAACAACTTAACATCCTAAACCTGATGTGATTGTTTCTTTTTTCCAACTTTCCAACTGTTTAGCTTGTGTTGCTTTGTGTACAATTTCTGGCCTGGATTATTCCGTTTTCAGAGAAGAGTGAAGAAACGGGCCGCGGTTAAGATGGTGTCAAGAGGCCGAAAATGTGTTCAGGTACTAAACACAACCACATAAGCGGGTCATGGTCTCTCGAGTCGTCACACAATTAATTGCTGATATCTAACAAGTGACCACAGAGACTTTCCATGGAGGAAATTACCTTCCTCCTCCCAAACGCAAAGGAGACAAAATATCTAATACGTAAGACAGTTGAATGGCAAAGGAGGATAGTTTAAACTAAAGAATAATATGACCAGGAAAATTCTCAGTTTATTTAATACTAACCAAACACCAAGTAGATCTCTGAGGAACTGCCAAATGGACACCTTCAACTTTCCTCAGCCGGCACAAAATCGTACTATTTGAGTCAAGGATTCTTACAATAAAATATGTAGATCAAACTCTTGCGAAGTAATACAAAGAACAGCTGTAGTCAGAAATGATGAGTGCAGAAACAAGTTAATTACGAGCTCAGACCCCGAGTGTGCAATCATCTGTTTTTGGATTTCAATTCCCCCTCAACAAACCCTCGGTGCCTGGCCTCCAGGGGGCCACACTGCCACCGCGAGGGCCGCTTCACTCGCCTGAAAACTGAGATATACGCAGTGACATCAGCCCTCACAAGGCTGGAGGAGCAGGTGATAAGCAAAAGTTACGTCAGAAAACCAGGTTTCCCACAATGCTTTACACCTCCACCTCTCCACTCTCATACATTCATAGTATGGTCACTCCAACCATCAAGTGCATCATTCAAGAGAGGAGAAAGGGAGTTGAAGAAGAAGAAGGGGAAAGGGCAAGAGAAAAAAAGAAAAAACAGCTACTCAGCTACATTATTAGCAAATATGGGCCACCACCATGTTCTATTTCTCACCTGCTGTGAGGGAGATTCAGAGACAGATCTTGATTTAGATCATATTCAGGATACGTTTTACAGGGTTTCCAGTCACTTAAAACTGAGGAAGGCGCTATTTTGGCGACAATATCTCCTGGATCTCCGACCGCAGCGCAACAACAATCCTGACAAGATTTGGGATGCTTCTACTCTAACAAGTATGATATTTCTTCAGAATAATAATTTTTTTGAATTTGAATGATGATGTCTCTGTAAGAGCAAACATGACATTTTTAATATTTGTAAAAATTTTATTGCCAAAGATGCAAACTGGACATAAATACCGGTACACTAATTTGAAGTACTGCTAGACAAGCTCAAACACAAGTATGGCACTACTGTCAGTCACGTCGATGATCTTGACGTTGGGCCAATCGATTCAAATATCGATTATCAATCATTCCCTTGCATTGACATTGATCAATAGCAGTTGTATTGACATCAATACTTTTGTTACATCACTTGGCCCCCGCCCCATTTGTTTTGTTATCTTGTATCGTTACCTGAGTCTGCAGTGCCTTCTATGTTTGTGGCTCTGAACAAAAACCTTGTAATTTTGAGGTTGGCCAAAATTCTGTCCTGGATTTCTACAAATTTAACATTGAAAGGGAAAATGCTAAAAACACGGATTTGCCAAAATGCTTATGAAACCACATTAATTGGGTAAGTATCAGCATAGTTGTCGTCTGGTAACCAAATCTTACAGTATCGCCTGGCGCTACGCTGCCTGACCAGTGGGAGCCCTGACTAAGCCCACAATGGCTGTTGGGCTGTGCAAATAAAACTGTCCTACAGTAAATATCATATCCTGGGACGAGCCAAAACGACATCTACATGGCCGCCCCCTTGTTTTTGCTGCTGATGGTTTGACGCATGGTTCACGCTTCCGTCACCCGTGTGTGATCAGTCACAAAGTAGCTGGAGTGGCACAGTGTGATGTGACGGATAGAGTGAGAGAGCAGCTATCACAGCTAACCAGCAACGCCACATCTGCTTCCTGCGTCTCCCCCTCTGAGCTCCCCTGCCGGGTCTCCTCCACTTCCTCATCGGTGAGGGTGAAAGCTCCTCCACAGCGACACTGGTAAGTGTATGTCGACTCGTCTAAAGCACCACCACCGTTACCACATGCAGAGAGAGACAGACAAACACACACATACGCAAGTCAGAGATTCAGTCCTATGCCTCTGTAGCACTAGTCACTGTGCAGTAGGTGTGGAAAAAAGCTGAAGCTGACAGGGGAACATAATCAGAAGTTAGGTAGGTATCAATGTATCAGTGCGACGTGGACGATACCCTGATCCCAAGACATCTCGTCCAAGCACACCGCAGCATCCACAGGCCCATCTTGCTTCAGCTCCAGTGCTGCAAAGTCACAAAACATTAAAAATGACAAAGGTAGAGAGTGGTGGAAACTTGCCTGTAAACATCTGACCCATTCCCTTCTCTTAGCAGACATGAATATCAAGAGCAGAACACCTCCTCAGGTCCCTCTGATACGAGCATTGGAGTCTCTGAGTGTGCGTGTGATGCAGGTCTATCACTTGAGAAGCTAAAATATACAGTAACACCACATTACGTCCACAGTTGCTCAGGTCTGAACGTTGCATTCAGTGTCTGTATGTTGAATCCTCAGTTTCTACCCAGTCTGCAGTTTGTCGCCTCGTCAAATTAAGATACACACGGTCACACAGAAAAAACGTTGTCGTTTTGGCTCGTCCCAGGATATGATATCTGCTGTAGGACAGTTTTATTTGCACAAAGTTACATTGTGATTTTACTTTAAGTAATGCACAAACTACGCCCTCTTTTGTCTGTCTATGCAGACCATTAGTCAACCTGTAATGTCCATTTCACACTTTTCCTTTTAGGATAAATCCCTCAACAACTCATGTCAATAACATGACATGTCATGACATGTAACTGACAGGTCATGTTAAGTTTGAGTCAGTACTCCAACAGTAAAACCTCCTGTGTGCAGCAATCACAGGATTTTATCTGGATATCAGTCGACAGGGACCGAAATCCCACACATTGCGTTGACCTCAGAGATTGTGGCTTGTG
>OMPJ01010386.1:27578-49878 GCA_900312935.1 Carapus acus
CGCCAAAAAAAAAAAAAACACGTTTTATCCTCTGGTTAATCAATTTCAATGTGTAACAATGGAATAAAAGGGAGACAGTACATTGTGTAAAAAGTGTGATTTGGACTTTGTCTCTACTACTTTAGAAGTGAGACAGGAAATGAAGGACGGATGGCACAATGAATGAAAGACTTATTGCTCACACATTTCTTTACTCTAGGGAAAACACCCATTATCAGGTTTAACAGTTTGATGGTGATAATTAATTTGAACAATTAATAATTAGTGCTAAAATCAGGTTATTCTGATTAGTGTTATATCTTGTGTGGGATAATTACTGTTAAACTGGTGAAATATTTGGGGGAGACAAGTGGTTTAGGAGGTGCTTACAAGAACTACAATGACGAAGTTTAACAAGCTCTTCATTTCTGTGGGCCAGTGCGATGGAAACATCTGTTTTAAATTATCTTGATAGTCCAAAGTCTGAGGTTGTGCAAAAGAAACAGGAAAATGTAAATTTTGCCATTACATTTGGACAATAAATCATTTTTTTCCAAAATACATTGAAATCATTCAACAGAGTGATTTCCATTTTATAGAAGAATTCTATACGAGACATACGTAATAATGAGTTGTGGAGCGTCACTTCACAGTTGGGAGAGGGAATTCTTACCACATACAATCATGTGCGGTTAGGAATCATGATGACAAAGGAAAATCATTTCTATGTCAGCGTTTACAGCCATAAAATCAAATCCAAACATTATCTGGCCTGGAACCAACAGAACAACTCCCATGCATTCTGAATTGCTCTGACTGAACTAGTAAAAACAATAGTGGCATTTACTTCATGGGAATGGGCTGTTACTGCGTTTGTTGGCCCTATAGAATATGTCTTGTAGTAGGTCCCTATCACTCGAAAAGAGTGTTACCTCTCCTCTGCACGTCATACTCTCTCCTGCTCCTTTCATCGCCCAGGACCTTCCAAGCTGCGCTGATTTCCAGAAATTTCTTTGCACCCGGACCTTCTCCAGAGGAACAAGGAGCTCCACACCGATCTGGGTGGTACTGCAGGCACACAAATGTAACTAATTAGCTAGACTTAAGATAAAATGAATTTCACTCTCAGTTAGTCCTTGTTTTCTAGCTACAACCTCTCAACGCCTCCTCTGCTTCTAGCTGATGAGAAGTGTCATTTCAGGTGAACTGGTAAACAAAGCAGAGGTAGCTAATACTAGGACCTGATGTTTGGCTTGTCGGTGACAAGCACTGTGACATGTGGAATACTACTTCAGATGGTGCGGGGAATGATCCCGCTGATGGCACAATTATGATAGAACTGAAACCCCACAAACTCAACACAGAAAAATGCACTTCATGGCAGCGATTTTATTGGGTTTGAGTTGGTTGTGTTCGACAGCAGAGAGTGCTGGTGCTTTAATGTCTCGGGTCCACCCTGAGTGTCCCAGACTTTACCTGCAGGGCCAGCTGCTGGTACCTGTGTCTGATCTGCTGTTGAGAGTCTGAGGGAGACACACCAAGCACAGCGTACAGGTCCCCCACAGGCTCACACATACCTGCTGACAGAATGAGGACACAATACAATCTATCAGAATGAAAGGGGAAAAAAATCAAGCCAATTTACTCACTTATCATTATTATTTATCCTTATTATTCAAGACAGAGCATTGTACTATGCATAGAAATAGTTTAAAGAATGAACCGAAAAGACTGTAATACAAATACAACACACTCACGGTAGTAGTTGTTACGATTGTACTGGAAAGTATTTCCGACGGTATACATTCTTATTTGTCAAATCGATGGTGTCAGTTAAAGCTAACCGTGGTCGTTTGCCACCAATCCACGTCAGCGCGCTTGCTCGGAAACTTTTGATAGGTTATTTGTTCTTAACAAGGTAAGATTTGGGGACATAAGCGCAGCTGAGGGTCCTTGGAATTGTGTGTACCTGTGTCGATGAGCCTTCAACAGGAAAATCATTTCCATCGGATGTAAGTAACAAATCCTTGCCCTCACCGCACCGGTGTAATCTGCCCAGAATCAAATAACTTTAGAAAATACGGCTACTGTGTTTCCGTAATACTTAATTATACCATTGCCGACTGAAAACGGTGGAAAATCATTGATAATTTCCAGTGTAAATGTAGCATTCAGTTAGACTGTACTTCTGCCTTCGTGACTTGAGAAGCACCACGTGGACTTTATTTCCGGTGAGTTCCCTTCACAATAAAGGCCAGGGCGGTTTCACCACCCATACTCCCCAGTTGTTCTGGGTCACAACAACAACAACAACAACAACGGTTGCGCAATACTTCTCAGAGGTGCAATAATACAATGTAACGCCTCACCACCCAAGTGCTTTTCTTCTTATACAGTACTCTTTTCTGAAAATTTGTCCCTAAATTGTTGTCTTTTTTGTTTTCTATTTTCTCCAACCTACCTTTCTTCCTTCCGACCTGTCATTCTGTCTTTCAACACATTTTACGCGGAGGGAGCTCTGCTAATTGCTTAATAGCTCAAAATATCTGCTTATTCCTAAAATACAAAATGTGTGTGTGTAGATGGTAAGTGATGTTTAGAAGGATGGATAAAGGCCAAATTCTAGTGTCTTCTGTCTTGTTAGAATGATTAAAGAGTCCTGCTCCAACCAAGCCTGTTAAAAAGGTCAGATCTATAAGTGTCAAGTTCTTTATCACTCTTTATTTGAGATTTCACCCCAATGTGTTCCTGGAAATGCTCTCCCAGTGCAGATGCCATATGCTTATAAACCCCAAGTGTGATTTGATATCAAAGCTGCTCATTTTCCAGCTTCCGTTGTCTGTTCTCCATCTGAAAACGAAGTGCTGTCTTGCTGTGAGCAGTGAAGCTGAAGTGCGATGTCTGAGGATGCAGCAAGGCGAAATAATTTCACGTGTGTGTGTGCTGAAGCGTGTGCTGTACTTATCTAATATGTGTGAAATTAGGTGTATGTGAAGTCTAAAAACACAACAAACTCAAACCATATCAACACATACTGAGAGGGGTGGGGGATTTTTTTTCCATACCATCATACCATGCTCACAGTCTGCAAGACAAATGTTGAAAAAATTGATGATTGTTTGCAATGAGCGACTTCAGCAACGTTTTGACAATGTTTCGTTTCCCCTACATCAAAATTAAATTGACAACATTTGTGTGTTTTGACCATTGCAAATTACAATGTTTCTGAAATAATGATCGGCACAATGGCCAACAATGTCAGAAAGATATATTTCTTGGCACATCCAGTAGAAGTGTAGCAGTAGTATTCTTGAACACGTTTTTATCTCCTGGAAAACTGAATTTGTGTTAGGCAACCTGGGGACGCAGAGCAGTTGTAAAGGTCGCACTTTTTCACTTGACTTCACGTTCACGGAATATTCACAACTTCACAGCCATTCGTTGTAACAGCTGAGCTTGCACAGGTAAAAACACAAAGAAATGAGCAAAGTGCTCCCACTTGGCCACGGAAGGAATAACAGGCTGTATGTGTGTGCCAGTGTGTGTGACAGCAAGAAGTGTTATTAGATGCTCATTTTCACAATCATGGCTGCCAGTGTGGCAGTTGTTTGGAGTCTTCATTCAGATTTATTTTGCTAATGAGTGAAACTGTAACATTTCTGAAGAATCATACAAAAAAAAAATACTGTATAACATAATTTGGTGGCAAATTACTGAATGTCTCGTACTTCAAGACGCACTAGCCAGAAAATGCATTACAATGAAGAAAAAGCACATATCAGTCGCACTGCAGGAGTCGCATTTTTGGGGGAAAGTTATCTTGTAAAATCTGGCACCAAAAGCAGACATTTCATCTTGAAAGGCAAGATATGATAACAACAATAGAATAGAGAAAAACAGGCCGAATAGACACATAGCATGTTGGCATAGCATAGCACATTGATGGTTATTCAGCTACATGAAGCATAGATAGCAATCTGAGTACGTGTGTAGCATGTTAACATAACAATTATTCAGATGACTGAAGCATAAAACACAGGCTAACAAGTTTACCAAACCCTTCATCTCGCTCCAAATCATTAAATCCATTGAATTCTTCATCCTCAGCGTCACTTAGCAATGTGTTCAATTTTGCAACGCTAACTCCCAACCCCAGAGGAGGGTGAAACGCCCCAGAGGTAGATGAGGCAGGCAAGTGTACATTGCCAACCCTAGTAGATGGGGAATGGATGGATACCCGGAAGTAGATGAGGAAGGGGCCATCTGAGGAAGTGGTGCTGAAATCACTGTGATGTTGAAATTGTGGTCATATAGGAGAAAACAAAACTGCGACTTATACTCCAGAACATATGGTTAAAGAACATTCACACACTGTGAGGTGAAGTGCCCCTCTTAAGAATTATTCCCTTTTTATTTGGCACCAGTTCTCTTCAATGCTTGTCTCATAAATTCTATTTTCATGATTAAACCCATGTGTCCATGTATAAGTAACTCAAATCTTGAGTTACACATACATTATAGAATCAATAAAATGAATTATTAATTCAATGACAATGGAATTTCCCATGATACTGACATTGCAATTTTTGTACAACTTACTGCACACAAAGTTTCAGTTGCGCTTATCTCCTCCTTTTAAAATGAAATTTTCACCATGGTGTGATAAATCCAAAAAAACAGTTAAAATAAACACACACAACACCAAGATTGAGAGGTACATTTAGTCTTTATGTTGAAAGATATTTAAATAGCACTTGTTCATATCTACTAAACTGTTGTGGGAGGCTCTACAGCTTCATTGTATCTGAAGCTTCTTATGACAGGGTGATTTGGGGCTGTTAGCAACAACAATTCAAAACACTTAGCAGTCATTTTTGCAACATAGAGCTGAAACGAGTGCCATTTGCCAGCTCACCCTATGATAAACAATGTATGGTCCTTCCAATGAAACATAACAGTTGACAGGTAAACGAGTACATCCAGAGACTCACAGAGATCAAGACTACATGACAAACAAAGAAGTATCAAAAATATGTACATCACATTTGTAGCAATCACCCTCATAATTTACTCACTGTCTACATGCTGTCAAAATGTACTGCAACAATGACAACATAAGAGGAAGGTGGCATCAACACAAGTCCCTGGTAGAGTATTGCAGCTGTGATGCATATTTTGTAGCTCTAAATCGCTCAGGGTGCATTTACCAGGCTACTCTGTGAAAGATTTTTTGACTCTTATTGAATTCACATTTGATCTTCTATTTGATTTAAACCATGGTTAGAAAGCTCTGTTACTGTTGGAATGTTCTGGATCAACCCAAGAAAGCTGAATTTAATATGAACACGTAAGTTAAGTTTGTGAGACCAAATGTCAATTCACACATTTCATTCCATGGTTGTTTGTGCCAAAGGTTGCAGGTCCTGTTTGTACAGCATCCCTAGTGAGATTTAGTTGAATTGCTGGCGTTGCTTCTTCTACAGATGTCCTGTCCCTTTGCAGAGGCTATGCCCTCTAAGATCTGGATTTTTCCTTGCTCCTCTCTCAAGAAGAGTTCCACCATTAAGATCTTCTCTTTGTGGATCTGGACACTGATGTCTTTGGGGATATCAGGGATGAGCCAGTCCACAACGTCACTCATCAGCATCACAACATTCTGGTCAAAATGGGAGGGAATTTGCCACTGGTTAGCTTTCCAGTAAAATATCTGCACTCATTATAGTTTGTTAATAAGTATGCAACGGCAGTTCATGTGCAGTGCAGGTCATGAGGGACGCTGAGGGGAGTGTAATCCAATTCAGTGAGCTTCCCCGTGACAAGCTGTCAGGCATCATAGCAGCTAAGATGAACAGGCATAAGGCCAAATACATGAGAAGGTGGTAGAAACAGCGGGGGAACCGAGCACCAACAGCGCAATGAGGAAAGACAGTAAGACCAGGCAGACCAGCCTGGACTGACTACAATGCAGCCACACACTGGGATACTAGAACTTGTAGAACATTAACGGGACACTAAGAGACTTCATTAGAAACGCCACATGGATAAAAGAATCTGCAGTGGAGCGACAATCAGCAACTTTTTATGTGGCCGTCTCCAAATTGTACGATGGCTCTGACAGTCAGATGCCTCTGATCAGACTGTAGATGGTCAAAACCATGCAGGTTGAAATTCCAGAGGGCAGTGATGCAGATGGGAAAGCCACAAATATCTTCCCACAGGTTAAAGGATGCCATAAGGAGGCTATAAGGAAATACCTACAATATCTTTTGCACGTTACCCGAAAGGGAAGTAGGAGGTCTTGACCATAATCACAAACACTCCAGTCACCATAAAGTACCTCGCAGGTACAATCATTCAGCCAAAGGAAGGGATAGAGGAACCCATATCGGGACAAGGGTGTTCTTCACAATGCATGTAGGCTTTCCTCTGAGAATCCAAGAAAGACTGAGAAAGAGTAAGTCTCAAAGTCACTCTCCTGGACGTAGAAACAAGTGCGGCACAATTCTGGAACACACTCTAAAGTTGGCCCAAGATGATAGCAACAAATACCGCAGGCAGCAGAGACCTGATGACACAGAAATGGTGGACCAACCATCATGGAAGGACAAGCATCTCCATGGCATAATCCATCCACATATGAAAGAAATGTTGATATGGAGATGCCATGATCAAGAACAGGATTTCAGTGGGGGTCTACCACACCAGACAGATGGACAGACAGCTGTGCAAAGATACAGTTCAGGACAAAACAGCAGTAGGTATGATTCTGGTCCAAAAAAGCACACATGGAATTCCTGAACCACATGGCAAATGTAGTACTGAGTGTCTTCTGTCTGGTCAGAGACCAGGCTGATGGGAACAGCCGGTCAACAAACTTGTACAAAGAGCCAACAGTTCTAGAACATTGACTCTATCACATTGTCAACAATCCATGATCATATTTGCAAATTTCCTGTTTGAGCACACCTGGAATACGATGACAAAGGCCAGTCGAGCAGCCAGCACGGCCCAGAATTCCTTTGAGATCTCATATGGCGTGTTTGACCAGGGAGGTTCTCTGTAGTCCTTATATCTGCAGACAGGAACATCATTTCAAGACATGGGGAAGAATCAGCCATTGTTCCCGAGTCTGTTCACTCACCTGCAGATCTGCACCGGGTAGCCCAGGTGCAGAGGGTCCATGGGCTGTTTTCCATCCTGAAAGTGGCTCACGTTGAAGTAAGACAGCGTGTGGTTGACAAAGCCGTGCATGGAGCCGTCAGGGCTGTACATATACTCATACACCAGCCGGGGAATGAAATCAGAGGTGAAAGAAATGACAAACGCCTACGAAAGGAAGGGGGAGGCGGGGAGGTGAAGAAACGTATATGTTGATATGCTGCATAGAGATTTTAGGGAAACAAAACTACAACAACATTAATGCAGATTACAGAATTATTGTAAAGTGCCTGGAGCACATTATAAATAATCGGCAAATGAAGCTTATAGTGGCAGGCAGACATGCTAACTGCTGTGTTCCATTCCAGTGTGGAAATTTGACTGGAAACAGTTAGTGGTAAATGCTCTGTGATTGGTTCAGATTGAAGATTAGAGAGAATAAAGGCCACTGGCATGACACACGGGCATCAAGACTAGATAACCACAAAAACAAGATGTAACAAAGAGTGTGTCTGTGGTGGGTAAGTTTGACATGTGGCATAAGTGAAACATTTAGGTAGACTGGATAGAAATTTCAGGTTCCCCCTCTTCTATACAATTTTTTGAGGTTATTATTGTGTGACGTGATATGACAAAAGCACTATGATCTGACAATTATTCGCTAAGGTCAGTTACCCAAAAAGTAGTGTGTGTGTATACAGTTTATTAACAGAAACCATTTTCTATTGCACACTTCAAGTGGAGAATAGAATTGGCAAACTCTATGACTGTGCTACTGATGATTGTGCCGCCACAATTTTGTCAATCAGCGCTGATATGATGAACAGATCTACACTCTGCGGTCTGGAGACGTGATTGATGCTCACCTGTAATATTTGCTACATCCCAGTAGGCCCAATAAGGTCAATAGTACTGTACACATTAGGCTGACTTACTTTTAAATGATCTATTGCACAAAGTGGGGCACATATATGGTAATTACAGTTTTTGCTGAGTTGCCCCTTTTCCCTCCTATGCGTGTCTCATTCACTTACGTTAATGATGACAGCCACTTTTGCCACCCCTCTTAGCAGATTGTACCATATTCCTGCAGACACATATAAGTGGCACAACAACACGTGGATGGGTTATTAAATAATGACATGATTTTCTATTTCAGGCTTGTCTTTTTTAATATGATGTGTGAATTTGATGGCCTGAAGGATAAAATCACAGAGGACGACAAGGAGATGAGATGGGAGTGAGATGGGTCGAGCAAAGCAAAGAAAGACAAAGATAAAGATGAGGGTTTAGTGAAGAGAAAAAAAGGAATAATCACTTCCTCATACTCATACTGTACACACACCAACTTACCGATATCTTTTGCCCGGGCTGCTACTGGCCTCCGTAACTCAGCCACAAACTTCTTCGCATCAAGTCGAATTTCGATGATGTTGTTGAGTAGAGCGAAAAGAGGAGCCAAGGGGAAGGAGGCCACAAACAAGGTGACAAAGCCAAACTGGATGACTGGATGGAGGAAAGGACAACAACACTTCTGTTTGACCAAAATCCAAATGTGAAAAAAATCTGTATGCCTATTGTTGGTCTTATCTGTGTCAGTTATTGAGAGTCGTAATGTTACAGTGTGTGCATGCAGACACCGTCACTTGGTGTGTATGTGCTACCTCTGCTTGAGGACCTATTTGGTCACCTATTCGTAGGACAGTAGCAGATTGGAGGCTGATAAAATCACAACAAAAAGTGCATGTGAGTTCTGTGTATGTCCGTACACATACAGTATGTACTCACTCATCTCCATATATTCTGGTGTCAACCCTGCAAATGGTTCCAGGAAATGATCCGTTTCATATCTTTGCAGCTTCTTCTGCCTCTCCTCCTCTTGAAATGCCCCTTGCTTTGACTGGATGTAGCGAATCAGTTTTTTCATTTTGCTGAGGAATGCAATCACACAGAGGATAATCACCCAGGAACACAGGTTTGAAGAGGTGGAGAAACAACAAGAACAACAAGACTATTACAGATTGCATTCCTCACTTTAAAGTCGAGACAACTTAATGGGGGCATTCCCTTTACATCGTTAGCTGAAGATCCAGATTACTATTAAGGTGATGGTGAACTTGGAAAGGTTTACTCACGGTATTCCAATCTCAAAAAGGTTGTTCTGAATGAGCTGCTTCCCCAGCATGGTGATGCTCAGCTGGATGCAGAGCTCCATCAGACAGCCACCGTGGGCACACTGACTCCGAGACACAACAACAAACACATCAAATACGGTCAGAAACATGTCTAGCAGAGGGCAACATCTCCACCTGCCAGCCAGGGTGACTTTATCAGGAACAATGGCACAAAGTGGGACTACTGATTTATGCCAGTAGGGGGCAGTGTTGTCAAAATTACCAGGATTGCACAGTGGACAATATTTTGGTGATGACCAATGCATGAACAAAATTTGTAAACATTTCATGATTCATCCCAGATTAACAAGCTCCAGTTAAAGTAACAATTCAGTGATCGATGCCTTACGGCCTCTTACCTCCTCCATCCTGTAAGACTCAAACACGTACAGGTAGCTGCCTGGTCTGCCTACAAGTCTGGTGGGGAAAGAGGAGACGTAATAAAAACATTATGTTCATTTCAATCATATTCATATTCATTTCACTCTGGGGTCAAATATGGATCAGAAACAATCGAAACAAAACTAGAGCAGGTGACCTCCGACCTCCCCATTAAAGCTCAGAATATGAACACAGGAATATATATACAGTCCAGCATCATTAAAATAATTGGCCATACATATACAAACCTGCCCCTGAAGAAAGCGATATAGATGATGGGGGTGAAAGCGTTCACAAACTTCAAAATGAAGGTCTTGAAGATCAGCCGCTCTTCAAAACTCTGGTCCGTCTTTGGAACCTCTGAAACACACAAGCAACAACATCAGGTGTGTACACGGACCACAACCGAGATGGTAAAACTGAGAACACAGCAAGACTAACAGACCTAACACAGTAAGCCAGCGTGCCACGGCCCCGTACACTTCATCCAGCACCAGGATGACCACCAGGTTGATGATGGCAGCCGTGGTTTTCACTGTGAGTCGCACGTGGTTCCGTGTGATGGGGTTGGAGCTCATGTGGAGAGCTGCTTTGGTGGAGATGCGGTAGAGGATCACACCAAACACAATGGCGAACGTTACACCAATCTGGAACAGGAGAGGAAGAGGGCGGACACCATTATGGGATGGAGAGCTGTTGCCAATCAGAGTACCAGCATTTGAAATTTAGGATATCTTACCATTAAAAGCATCATGACCACGTTTGTCATGTAAGCAGGGAGACGGTCTCGACATGTCAGCTTCTCCTTGTCAATCTGATGGCAAATACAATTCATGAGTTGTGTTGTGATGTAATAGAAATACTGTATGACAATGTGAGACTTGTGGCACCATTTTACGGCATATGGTATGAACAACACACACACCAGGCCCGTATATCTGTTGTTTTGTAGTTACCTTGTGCTGTGACGTGTGACCTTTCTTCAGCGACTTCTGCATAACTCTGAATTCATATTCAGCCCTGGGGTGGTCCTGATTATGAAAAGGAAAGGAACAGCACCGACTGAACACAATCACAGAGCATGCAACAGTGGTGGTATTGATAATTTTTGATTATTTGACTAACTGGTCACCTTTAGCTTTTGATTGATACATTTCAATCGCATGTTATTCAATCTTCACCACATTCGTCCCTCTGTAATCTACATTTTGATCATGTAATACTAGCACCCCCTGCTGACTGTTATCCGTCTCACAACCCAGGTTAAATGTCTAAAATTTGACGTGAGCCAACCAAGTCACCGACCAAGGCATGGCCACATTCTCAAACAAGAAGTGAGCGCGATCTCCAATGTTGGGGTGCAAGAGTGGAGCCTAAAGATAGATGGGAACCTGATAATGTTGTTTCATATTTTACCCTACTGATACATTTCAAGAAGGCTAAATATAAAAGGTCCAACCCATTCACTCACATGCCCTAATGCCTCCCCCACACCAGAAAATCCAACAATCTCAATGGGGGCGGTGGTGAAAGTGACACAAAATGTCCAAAAGTAAAATTCAGGGGAAGTATATCTTGGAGTCTAGGCTGATAATCAAAACATCGGCTGTTTTTGCATTTGTGAAACCTAAGCAGGGGTGATTCCAACAAAGGTGGGGATGTCGGGTTTGTATCAGTGTTCTCCTTTATTGAGAGGACCATAAAAAATAATCTAATATCCTCTGGGATTTCCCTGTGGCGGATTAATTAAATTTGATCTCGTGTTATCATTGCAGCAGCTAGTGAATGAAATCCAAGCCAAACCACGTTTGCTTTGATGTGGTGTCACATGACCAATCCATATAATCTAACCCATTCTAATTTTGGTGTATGTTTGCGTTGGAAGATATCATATGGAGCATATGGAGACTCCAAGGCATTCGACCAGAGAAGTTCAAATATGGCCACCAAAAGCTTCTTTCCAGAATATTCGATGGGTTCCTGATCCAGCGGACTGCACACTGTGTAAATAGTGGTGATTGAACCACTACAAAATATGTTTAAAAGTTTAAAAGAGCTATGACATCTAGCTGTGTGACATACCTAACCAAAGTCCATTACTTATCAGGATCCCTTTACTGTACTAGTGTGAAGATGTGTGGATACACACTTACCTTTGCTCTAGGAATATACTCAACCCATTTGGTGCCTAGTGGCAGAGTATGTTTTTTCAGGTTTGTGCATTTATTAAGGGCTAAATTGCAAGATAGTGATAGTTAAGTGACTGTAAGAGTGTCACAGGACTGGTAGTGCAGAGGAGCTGATGCTGTAATGTAGAGCTGCAAACTTACAAATGAGAAACAGGAGACAGGAGAAGCGATGCTGCGTTGGTGGAGATTATTCATGCAGAATGATAGAAGCTGAGAGCACCATGGAAAGAAATTCAAGTGTTGAAGTGTCTCTACTTATATTATTACTAGCTTGCTCCTGCATAAGTGACTGTGCCTGCTGTTTTCGCCACCTGCCTGTCAGCTCATTTGTGTTGGATCATGGTCAATAGTTGATGATTAGTTTGTCCCAATGGAAGTTGGCTTTTATGCTCTATCATTCCAATCACCATCAGAGCCCTTATTTGTTCTGGATATCCAAGTGTTCCCAACGCCACAGTTGTTGGGTATTGTGATTGTGTATCCCTATTTTGTTGTCCGTAGAGTTACCTACAAAGCATTTTAGAACTGGTCTGCATGTCACTGGTTTATGTTTTGTGTTGTTTAGGGACACTGCAGAAATAAGACCGCTAAATTGAAGTTAGTTTTGTTGAAATGTGCAATGACATTAACAATCTGATCTGTTGATCAGTTCTGAGTTAGCATTTCTGACTCAGTCCATTTTACCTTTTGTTTTCAAAGCATGTTCAGACTCTTTTTAGCTCTCTCTCATGGTTGAGCTTATTCTTAAGATAAGTATTGGATTGCGCATTTTCAGGCTTTCTTTTTGTTAGTTGTGGTTCTGTATTTTTGTGTTGTCCCTCTTGTACCAGTGGAAGCTTAGATCAGTGAGGCTTAGTCCTGCTCTAGTGTCTGGCTTTGCTTAATTCGTCCTGAGTTTGGGTCCCCCACCAACAAAACATCTGTCACAACCATACAGTGTTCGTGGTTCGTCTGCTTGGACAGAAAAGGCAAGTGGATAAAGATATCTAATATCTTTAGATAAATAGATAAATGAATCACATTAATTGTCTCTAAGCCAAGCAATGTTATTCAGACAAGTCATCCCTATTTGGATGTTTTGGAGCCATGTGGAGCCATTTGTGTTTGGTTTAAGTACTCAGACTGCAAACAGTGTTCCAGCTTGGAAAAGCGGAACTTTGTTGATGCCGAACCATATATTACTATATATGAAAAACTATATCAGTTGGTCTACTGAAGCCTTCTCATTGCAGGATCGATATGTTGTGAAAACAAACAAGCAGGTGAAGCAAAAATGAAAGATTTGATTGTGCTTTGTAAAGTTGGAAAGTGGAAGCAGCCTTCGCATCTAAAAGCTCGAGAGATTTAACTAGGAAGCGTTCCAAACCTTCATCGTTTCCTGTAAAAAATACATGTTAAGTTAGCGGAGGGATAGCAAAGCGTTCACCAAGGCATAGGCAAAGGTATCCATTATCTTGGTTCACAGAAATAAAGAGTGAATACAAATTTGGCGTCCTGAATTTTCTCAAAAGTGATGGAAACAAACAAGGATTTGTTTGGAACATTGATTCAGTGGAGTATCAAATCAGTCTATCAAGCTACTCATTCATCCACATACAGTATATCTTATACCACACACCCCTGCATCTGTACGCTCACTCTTCAGATTTTGGTGGATTTGCAAGTGAGTCATGATAATTACACAGTGAATAAACCTGATTGTTATTATGCACAATTGAAAAAGTGTGGGTGATTCTTATTTCATTCCTGCTCACCTCCTCATCTTCAAATCCAGTCAGGTCCCACTCATAATTCAGTTTCATTTGCCTCCTTTTCCAGTGTTCCATGAACATTGCAGCTTCAAAGCAGACAGAAGGAAATCAGACATACAGAAAAATGATCCATAAGCATAAAATGAGTAAGTGATATGACAGAAAATGGCCCACTGGTCTCTTCTCTTATCATCGTACCAGTCTGTTTTGCAGCGAGATGTCTTACTTATACCATGTATCTGTTAAAGCCTGACACATACATGCACCTCACATAGAGTTAAGAACCTGGCAGATATAGTTTGATTTAGAGCTGGTTTGACAGCAGTCTTTGAGTGCAGTAGAATATAATGCTGCGCAAGCCCAGCCATCAAATCAAACTCGTGATTTAAAAAAAATGACTCTTGAATTATGAGGCCAGTCCAGCCCAATTTACAGCTCAGGGGCACTAATCCCAATGCCATTGTTAAACAGAAAACAGAGCTTGAGGCACCAAGGGGACACGTGAGAGAGGACAGACCAGGGACTGTTTCTTTTAAGTGTAAGTGCCCCAGAATTGCGTGTGTATTCTCCGAGAAGAAAAGCAGAACAAAACAGAGGAAGCTGAAGTCAGTGACCCTGGCAGCCAGGATAGAGGCTGTGCAGACGTGAGATTGTGTATTACCCCAAAGAGCCATGAAGATTGAGAAGAAGACGGTGGCGGGGTTGTCGAACAGATGACTGGCCCTGGCTGTCCCACAGGCCGTGCTCAGCTTCCAGTAGCTGCACACTTGGTCACAGAGGGGACACATGGTGATGTTGTTCTTTGGGTGGCAGATCTCCATGCTGAGGTGGAGGGACACACACACAAAGGCCACACATGTGGGTAACATTCACACACCACTGCTATCTGCATGTCAACCAATGTCAACACATCTTAGGCAGTCTGAAAGGGGGGGGGGCACTTTCTGCCCACCATCAAACTATTGTAGGATTCTGGGGCACTTTTGAGGACAGTTTTAGGGAAGACAACGGTAAAAAGGGTGAAGCAAAAATGTTGACAGGGAGGGCAACAAGAGGAAGAGTGTCCATTAGATAGTATTTTTGACATTGACAGCTAAGAAGGGGTTTGAATTAACATTAAACACCTCAAACATGTCAGAGGGGTCAAAGCCGGGGCGACCAAGTCATTGAAAATCGTGACATGGTGGCATGGACTGAGCAGAAAAGGAATTGTTTATTAGACGAACAGGAAAACAGAGTTATTGCTAACATGCCAGTGAACGTTTGTTATTGTTAGAACATCCCTCAAGCTTGTTTTGCATGAGGGGAGTTTCATACTTGCTAAGCAGCCTCATTGTATATGCTGCTTCGTGTCCCCCTGTCTATAGGCTGTGTGCATGCCTGCATGTGTGTGGGTCTGTGAGAGAGAGAGAGAGAGACAGAGAGAGGGAGAGAGAGAGCAAGAGATTGAAGGGGGTCGAAAGAGCAGATGGGAAAAGGAAAGAGTCTCTACCTTGGTATGTTGTCGTCAACTGTTGCACATCCGTACAGAAAGACTATGACACCCACAACTGAGGCAGGAATCAGCATCTGGGTGTACAGACCCAACCAAGCAAAGTATAGGCCGATCTTCTCCCCAAAGTACTTCCTGTTCGACAGGAAATGGAAATAGATGAGGACGTTTCAATGCAATGATGAATACCTCTTAGGGATCTTTGGGTCTTGTTTCTAAAAAAATACATTGTAGATCAATTCATCCAACTGTTCCCCATGACCCCTGTCTGCATCTGTGTTCTTGACAGCACCTGCCAGTAAGTGAGCATGAATGTGTTTTAGCCCCACACTGGGATGTGACTTAAGTGAATGGCTCCTTACCGCACCAGGCCGATGGGTTGGTACTTGTAGAAGACACTGTAGTTGGCCCACTCCTCGTACAAAAGCTGGGGGACACATAGTGTGGAGCAAAGGTAAAAGCATGAATCCTCATAGGCTGTTTGCGATCAGAAGTCCTAAGTACACTTGATTCACTCTAGATACTCCTGAGGAAGTGAGTGTGAGAGAGATGATGGTACAGGTGAAAAGAGGCATTTTCACATAGTTCGATCCCGATGGATGGAGATTGTACAGAAGTGACACTCTTTGCAAATGGAAACCTCCGTTGATGTGAGGTGCTTTACTTTGATGTCAAACGTTTGGGTTAATTTTGGATGTTGACCCTGGAACTATTGTAATGCTAGCAAATTTTGATGTGAAAATGTTAGCACTTTCCAGTGGGACAACTAAGCCTCACTTGTCCACTCCTCTTTTCCCTTCTTCCTTTACCCCTCTTCACCGAGTATCATGATTGAGAACCTCCAAAGACACACTTGTCATCTCAACACCGCTTGTTAAGTGGTGGTGGAGTGAGTTAAAACTACTATTTTGAAATTGGATGATGATCTCCTCTTGTCAACTTGAAATGATCATCTTACTTTTCTGTCGTTGGTTTCTGCATTCTCCTCATTAATGTCACCCTGTTAGAGCAGAAGAATCAATTAAGGTAAAGAGTCAAGAGGCCACAAACCATAAATTTGACAAACACATGACTTAGAACCGTGTCCATGATCATAACACTATTCAACATGACAATGTATTGGACTGAATTGATGAATCAGAATTTGTAAATACAAGGTGAGTACTCACATCATGCAGAGGGTATGCCGCTGTGTACACACCATTGCCCAGGAGACTGGTGAGTCCTGCCAATGTTCATACAAACATAGACAATTGGTATCAAACATGAAATAAAACATGTAATTTCAATGTGTAATGCAGGATATGTGGCTTAACATTTTTCCAATACATTTTCTTGTTGATATCAACGTAATGTACCCGAAAAGGAACTTACCCATGCTGTACTTAGCCTTTGTGCATTTTGTTCGCTTTAGTATCTGAAAAAGCTAACATGACAAAAAACAGGAGAATAACTCCGCTTTCAATTGAAAACATATCAACCAGGCAGTACGACCTTATGTGACTGTCAGAGAATCATTCTGCATGTACAACTCCAAGAAAAGAGTGAAGTATCAATTACATTTTCAGAATCAATATTCCGAGTACTGAGTACTTACGATGGAGCTTCTTGTTTTACTGTCGAAGAAGTTCTCTTTGTCTGACAGATCAAATCTATAAAGGAATACAAAAACAAATATAGGCAGATACTGTACCTCTGAGTACATTGAGAAGGTTCTTACCAAAGTTCACATTGTCATAGTACTTACAGGTGATGTTTTTCTCTGGAAAAGGTGTGCGACAGACGCTTGATGTTCTTTCTGTGATGATCCTCCACATGCGGCTGCAGAGGCTCAAAAACTTTACTGATGAGAGAGCTAATCTTCTCAACAAATCCACTTGACTCTTTCACCTCATAGACCTAAAAAACAAAGCGCCCGTAAGCCTAGTGAGGTTAGGTTCCATTAGAAAAAAGTACACATTAATCAGCCAATATCATACTGCACCACAGAACGATACCAGTGATGCCTTTGATAGAGTTATAGTGCTATTTGTTACATGGCTGTTCACACATTTTGAAGTACCCACAATTACACATGTAGTATCACCTGAGTGAAATATATCTTTTAATCAATCAGATGAGCCTTGGGTGTGACATCAGCCTTGGCTTTGGTATTTCACAGTGCAGACTTACACTCTGCCAGGCAACACCCACCCCACTCCCTGAGTGCCCATGTCAATATTTCCAGGTGTCCCCCCGCGTCCATCTTGTCTGTCTCTGGGTGTCACTTCTCTGCGGCACAGCTGCTAGCAATGCTCAATCACCTGCTCGACAGGAATGCCAGGCCTCCATCCCCTCGTAGTAGCCACACGTGGTAAAGTAATCAGCCAAACCAATCCAAGAGGCTCTTCAGCGGGCATGATATCCACCCAATTTGTGATTTTGCCACCCACAGAAAACCCCACAATAACCTTATACATTGTGATTCTCTTGTTCCAGCTGTCTTTCTGCTGACTCAACATGCTGCAAGCACATATTCTCACCACTGTTAATGTTTTCCTGTTGTTTTTGTGTTTTTCTACAAGTTTTAGTTTGCAGACCACAGTTCCCTGTATAATAATGTCCCCCCTTCTTCAGGGAGGATAAAGGAGATCAGAGGCAACAGAAGAGGGTGAAAAATCTTTAACCTTCTTTGTTGGCATCTTCAGCTTCATGAACTCAGCTTCCCTGCAGAGAATGTTCCATGGAGCATGGATCTTCACAAAGCCCACCCCAGGGATCTTGGACTACAGAATCAAAGGCCCAAATGTTAAACAGCACACAAAGTGCACTAAACTGTAGAAAATGAATGTCTTCAGGGAAATAATGAAGCTGTTATTATCGCAACAAAGCATGTCAATTATGGTGAGAAAAGTTAACGTGTTCCCAACTTGAGACAAATGTGTATGTTGGGATTGTATTTGGTTTGTGACAGTCATAATTTCAAACTAATGCAAAAGGAAAAAGGTTAGTCAGGAAAATTTGGTGTGTCAACGTGCGCACAAACCTCTAGAAAGAAGAATGTGGCAAAACAAAAAGCTTTTTGTGTAAGCGGGAGATGAAATTTCCTGGGCATGGTCTCAAGCTAAATGTACAACCTATAAACTATTTTCAAGTCAGAACATGGACATTGCAGCAAATCTATAATTGAAGTTGAGTCGTGAGCTTGGTTTTTGTGTCCAAAACGATTATTACTGGATGGAATTGTTCTGACAAGGAGGCTGATGGGAGAGGTAGAGACGAGTTGCTCTTTTGTAATCACTAGGTGGAAGTTGTTAAGTTGTCAGAGGATGTGGTTGCGTTGTTGAGGACACTTTGCTGTTCACCCATGTATGTCCCATAGTTCTTGTAGAGTGTCTGGGAATCCTAGATATTTATCTTGGACAGATATTCGCCAGGTAAATATATGATTTACTTCAGTACAACCTTGCAAATTCATGAGGACCTCTATGAATTTGTCCCATAGTACAAAATGAAATGAAATGGGTAGATAAGGCATGTGAGGTATCCAAAGAAATCAATGTTTGCACCAAAGATGGTCTCAATAAATCTCTTTCTTTGAAATGAAAGGGTCTGTACGTGGCCTACAGCCTCTGGTCTACCTAAGGAACAAGGGAACCTCCATGACTCCCACCTCTTGGCAAAGTCCCAGCATTCCACACACTGTGAAACAGATGTGAAACATCCAGGGCAAGATTACGAAGTTGTTAAACATCCCTTGTAACCTCCTTTGGCGAGGTTGGTGTTGATCCCTGATCATTCCTCATCTCATAGGTGGGAATGTCAGATTCCGAAGATCCTCAAAGTCCCTCCACCATCCACTGCCCAACTATTTTGTCTGTTGAAGTCATCCATCTTCCGTCCTTGTAGGGGGCTGAAGAATTACAGGGTCATTGCAGACTGCACAAGACTCCTCTTGAGACAGTTACGATTACACTGGTCCTCCTCTGAGCAGAGCTCCATCATGGTGCCGACACAATTTAGCAGAACTGTTAATACTCTGACGCATGCTTCTTGAACTACAGCCATTTTGGGTGAAGTTTTGTTTGTGAACTGAATTATTCATTGGTGAGACATTTTCCACTGAACAATGAGTAATATTCAGTATTCATGCTGTGAGTACGGAGCTGTGTACAAGCTTTTTGCTTGAGGGAAAACATCAGTTCCCAAAACATTTCAGCATTACGTTACACTATATGTGACTGTGTAGAAAAGCTCTTAAGTTTCTTAGATATGGCTTTATTTTGGTTCAGAGTTTAATTAACAAATGTTTTCCTCTTTGTCTCATACGGTAATGTTGAATCACCTCTGAACCCAATTAAGTTTGGTGTTCCACAGGGTTCTGCTGTAGGGGCTCATTATTGTTTTCTTCCACTTTTGAATCTGACCCTTCGAAGCTGTCGGTACCTGTTAAATGCAATACGACTGTAATGTATGGGGGAAAAAAAAAAAAATACCAATAATTTCAGTCTACAACTTGACCCAGTGGTCAATATCTTATCACAGCACCATTTCACGTTTTTGTAGGATAAATTCAAATCATGGATGAAATGGGTAGAGACTTACATCCTCATCCTTCTCCAGCTCCAGCCCCATATCTCTGAGCTTCCCCTCAAACTCCTCCCTCCTTAGCGCCTTCTCATCTTCCTGGTATTCCAAGCTGTCGTCTGCTGGGTTGCCAAGCTCCACATCATTTGCTGGTGACGACGGCGGGGATGACATTGGGCTCTTTGCCTTTTCTGACGGGTGAGCTCGTGATTCATGACTTCGTGGTCCCCTTCGGAAGCTGCGGGCGAAGGCGTTGTCAGCGAGCACAAATGGGGACGGGCGATTGTTGTGGCCCACAACTGGTTTCTTGACGTGATATGTGAGGACATAGTCTACACGCCGCTGGCCATCCTGGAAGTAGAGTCCATGTTGGCAGCGAGTGTTTTCCTCGGGGGTGAGGGCCTTCAGAAGCTGGCAGGGGACACACATGACACGATGAGCATCAAAGAGTCATTCAAACAGGGTTCGCAGGCTGGTGTTGTGGATGGGCGCGTAACACTAATCAGAATGGAAATCATGGGTGCATGCGGATGCCTGCAGATGAACAAATGGCTGCCAGTGATGTACACTTGCTTGTGTTTACGCATTTGGCTGAAGATGTGTTGTGTTATTTTTCTGCTCTATTAGCCACTTTGTGCGAGGCTCCAGATGTCAGCATCTGCCTCTAGAAATGGTTGGACAAAATTTGCGCATGCTGACGGTTGGGGTCAAACGCCCTTGGTTCGGAGGAATCAGACCACAGACAAAGTATTCCTTTTGTTGCTTGCAAGGGCGGAGCAGGCAAGGAGCACAACAGGTCTCTGTCGAATTCTCTTCAATGTGCTCATCTTTGCTTAGCTTTTGTATTTAGGACATGAAGTACATTGCCTCTTTAGGACATTGCCTCTTTCGGCTCAAGCTGACCAATAATGGGCAGTTTGTTGCAGGTATACATATCCAAAAAAATGAATCACTCCAACCATCGATCTCTATCATGGTTCAAACCACTTCTCATTGTATTCCCGGCCGAGGTTGTATCAGTCCTGAGGACACCAAAACAGAGGAAGAATCAATCAAGGAGGGTCGAACTGTATTGACCAGGATGCCCCAAGATTGCTGCTAAGTCAAGACCTTCCAGCTATCACGAGACACAAAAAAGCAGTCTACCAGACTTTAAAGGTACAGATTCACTTCTGTATTCAGTATTCATTTGTAAGTGTGATTCAGCCTCTGTGATAAGATATTTGGTTATAGAGGTCGAGAGGTCTTTTGCAGGCTAGCAGGGTCGATCTACAATGACAGGCCTGGAGACTGAATCAAGAACGGCGTGGAGTCAAAAAACAACACGCAAAGTCAAGGAGGCTTGAAACATCGCATTACCAGAGGTCCCTAGAACATTCCACCCCTTGAATCGCATTAACTTTGATTGACATGGACTGGCCCTTGAAGATTCTTTTGACATCATCTGTGATGTCAACACCTTTTGACACCCCAAGATAAATATCACCTCCCAACAGCTTGACTTGGACATGCATCAGCCTTTTACACTGTACTTGTCTTCATTTTGTGGTTGCTCCGTTGCAGGCAAGCTGGTTATGACCATTAAAGTCTTCAGTCAAGAGCCGTCAGTGGTCTGTGGGGAGAGGTTACTCTGCTCTCGGTTAGGAAGCCTCCACATGGACAACTTATCCAGCCTCAAACCCGAGCACCTTCTCAGTGGTACCACGACCTCTCTCATCATTAGCAGCTCCTCACTTTCCCTCTCCCCCCAAGTCCAGACCTGTGTGTTGCTCTCGACAGCATACTACGTTTCCAAGTACACATATAAATTAATGGTCTGCTATAAAGATGCAGGTATGCCATGTACTGGTACTCATCAAATACATGAATGGACAGACAGACAGACAGAAATACAGACAGACAGACAGATTATCAATAAACCATGAAAGAAAAAATATTTACAATGCAGTGAAAATACGTCAGCAATAAGTCAAGCAAATCAGAGATCCCTGGGTCTCCCAAACGCTGCGGCTAAGTCTCCATTCTGTGTCTGTTTGTTTGTCTGTCTGTCTGAATACACTCACTTTAAACTTGCCGTGGAAGACGACATCTCGCAGGAAATGTGGACCCTGAGCCTTGGACTCAGGGCCTGAGGCACAGTCGTGTCCCCCGTCAACTTCTTCTTCCTCTGCCATGTCCTCCCCTGCAGACGGATGAACAGACTTCAGTGTTGGTTTTCTCCCGTGTGTCTGTGTGTTAGTCACATTTAAAATGTTTCACAGAGAGCCAGCCCCAACTGTGAGGTCTCTCTCTCTGTCTCTCTCTCTCTCTCTCTCTCTCTCTCTCTCTCTCTCTCTCTCTATCTGTCTTGATCTGTCTCTCTCCCCTCCCCTCCTCCCTCTCTCTCCCACTCTCTCCCTTGTTTGTCCCTCTCCTCCATTGGTCTGGGCAGCGCTCAGTCTCTCCCTACGTCCGTCTCAGTGTGAAGCTTCTGATCTGCAACCAATGCTTGGTTACTTGAGAAGTCGCGATGCGGCCAAGGTCTAAAGTTAGATGACGATAAAACCGATGAACACAACATGACATCCTCCACTTTCAGCAGGAATAACGGTCAGATCAGCGTAACACCGC
>OMPJ01010387.1:8610-29821 GCA_900312935.1 Carapus acus
CGCGAGCTCACACCCTTCCGACCACGCCAACGTTTCGCTCCGCGCTCGCGATAAGGGACGCCGCGTCTGTCTGCGGGCGAAACCAACAAAAGGCTCCATCTGCTCGCCGGAGCTGTAAAAAGAGGAGAGTCGAGAAGGGAATCGTTTTCTAAAGCGATGCACGGAACAGTCTGCAAATGAATAGTTATGCGGAACGCCACGCTGCAGGACACGCCGCCCAAAGACACCATGAGGCCGGCTGTGACTCATCAAATTCTGAACCCGCAGAGTCTCAGGGGACAATTACGTCCCCGCAGTCTTTGATATAGGGGCGTTCTTCCGAATGTGCAGCGATGACTGCTGGATGGCCTTTCCGTACCACGCCGCCCCGACACGTCTCACCCAAGATTTGCAGATCTGAGGATACCATTACTATTAATTCCAAAGCGCCCACGAGATGGGGGGGGCATTAGCCTTTTGACTCTATGACAGGGAAAGATCGTGCTCTATCACTACAACACATTTCACATTTGAATATTTCTTACTGGTACAATCTGCCTGCCAGAGTGATTTATGCAGAGCTGGAATTATTTTAAGGACGACCCCAATGGCACTGAACATAGAACTCAGATGAAAGAAGATATAAATTACTCCTCTTTTTTTTAACATCCGACTGATTTGATTATTACTTTATTTCACTGAGAAACTTGAAAGGGGACTGCTGGTACTTGTGAAATGACATAGAAAGAGCATACAGAGCGATATAATATAGTGCAATTAAAACTGCGACTCGCTGTTATTCGATGATGCTATTATGCTATTTGACGCCAAGACAGCAAGGTGGAAACTGTCCCAAATGTGGAATATAAGTAATGTGATTCCTGCATCTGCTGCTTGTTTGAGTACAAGCCTGGCTTGATTTAACCACGCAGAGACTAGCGGTAAAGTCCTTTAGTGCCGGTAGGTTCCTGAAGAAGTTCCAGAGTGAACTTAATCCTCAGACCTCTGTTGAGTGCTTGCGCATCCAAACGAGTTTCCACAGGTCAAAAGTCATATTCAGAGGAAGAATCTGGCAACTCGACAATCGATCAACACAGTCTTTGAGGTCCCCGGGTTACAGAAGTTAATTTCAAAGTGAGAGTTTCCATAAGTCACATAACCTAGAACATTCCCCCCATTTACCGTCTCTTAGGACTGCTCAAGCAGATCAGTGAGCATTCCCCTCAGCCAAAACTTATTTACGTCTGGAGCAGCTTTATTGTTTTGGCCATTTTTCACACCAACAAAGCAACAGTGACAGCCGAGAGCGGAATTCTGTCCAGATCCCTGTTAAATCAGAGAAGAGGAAAACAGGTCATCCCTGCCCACAAGGCCTTCAAATCACAGCGAGCTATATTTGCTGTTTGAAACGCCGTCCAGCAACGAGCCTGTGGGCGGGTTATGGCTCATCAGAGGGAAGTGCACCCACAGAGCGCCACCTGGTAAGAAATCTTAAAAGCTCTGATTCATACTACAGCCCCCTGTCAGGAAAGTTCTTGATTTGTGACCGTGGTCGGTGATTGGTCCGATGAATATCATTTGGTTCATTCCATCACCAGGCAGAGCATCTCTATTTTGGGGTTTACATGGGAGATGCTGGTATTACATGACCATATTTGAAGGACCACAGGTACTACTACTACCTGTGTTCTTCTTGAGCTGAATAGGTATCAGAGGAAGAAAGGTCCTGGGGACCTATTACCCATTCCTTGGTCTCGTAATAGTGAACCTTTTAAGCTTTGGTGCCTCTTCACACGGGTAATAATGTGTGAACATGAGTGCGAGAAACCAAGAACAGACACACCAGTTGATGGTTGCATTTGTTCAAAGTTCTCACTTTCATTCACACAAAGCCCCTGGGCTATTACTGCAATATTGGAATATAGATTTCCTTGAACATGGATCCATTTTCTTATTCACACATGACCTATATGCAGGAAGAATCCCTGGATGTCCTGCGGACAGACCGCACATGTCAATGAATGATTTAGGCAATCACACTTTCAAGGATTCTCCAGAGACGGAGCACAGAACACCATCAGGAACAGCAGTTCAGAGCATCTTGACTTTTGTCTGCTCTCTATCTGTCCCCTCTCAGCTCATTAATTCCGCAACATTTGCACTTAGGCAAAAATAAACACATTGGCCCAGCACCTCGCCTCCTCATTGAGCTCATTCTGAAGTATTAAAATCATTTGGAAAGGACCACACGGGATCCGCAAGAGGAAAACCAAGTCAACAGTCATGCATGCAAATATATATGCAAGAGCACACGCACGCACATCTTCACCCAAATTCGCTCACGGCACATCAGACGCAGCAAAGAACCAGCGCAGACAAAACAGAGGAGTAAGAGAGGTCATGAAAATATTCTCCGCTACCTGGAGAAGTGCACAGTACCCAACGAACTGACAATGGAAATAAAGAAATTGCCCCTGCATGCACACGTTCTCTCTCTCTCTCATTGTCTCAAGCACACACACACACATACAATTACTGTCAGGGAGCATAGTCAACGTCAAAAATCTTGGTTTTTATTAGCATTGTGTGTTGGCATGTGACAAATCCTTGAAATGCACTTGACTCACTCTGCCAATCCCACAAACATTATTGCTCTTATCGACTGAAATACACAGTCTGATGGGCCTGCGTGCCATCATTACACATCTTGAGTTATGATCAGAAAATGCACGTAAAAGTACAATTTGCGATTAATGTTTTACATGTATAATATACACATACATGTTGTCTTCTTATATTACTATGTTCTCATGTGGGAGTGACTGAGCTTTACCTCTTCGTTAAATATTACCTGTGATTTGGAGCAACAACCCCAAAACCTGAGGTGTTACAGCGACTTTTACAGGGCCACAAATTCCAAAATAAAACACCTGCAGACCCAGGGGCTGCAGTCGCGGCAGGGGCGCGCAGTGGAAGGATACGCTCGGGTGCCCTGCATGTAAAGAGGACTATAAATGGCCTAGTTACCATCACAGCCAACATCTTAATGTGTTAGACGAGCCAAATACTGCACGGGAAAAAAAAGAGGCTACTGTGACTGGTTCACCTGTTTGTAGGAGGAGGAATATCAACAAAGCCACAAAATGACAATCGGTCATTGCAGCTTGCCTCTCTCATTTGCACACGGGATAATGACGATAAGTATTTGGGGAGACCTCATTGTCCTGGTGTGACCCCATAATTTGACTGGCTGTCGCAAATGCGCTATTAAAATCTGACCTAAATGCCTCGTGCACTTAAAATGAGCTAAAAGACACCTTAAGATGGAAAAGTGCGCCTTTTTCTCCTCGCAAAGTGCCACGATTAGCGCCTAAAATATCAAAATAAAGTCATTTCATTAGTTTTGGGCCTGGGCTTTTAGCTGCTGAAGGATTAGGTTAGTCAGCTGAGGCCCTGTAGGGGAGAAAAGGAGGGAAGAAAATAAGGAAAGACACTAGAACACGACAGTTCGATATGTGCCCGACACCATTTCCAGCAGAGTCACGAATTACTAATCGCACTGGCAGATCTAAAGCCTATCAAACACACTCTGCACCCATTTCACTTTGATTTTACTTTCAAACTATCTCCTTTATCCCTGGCACCCACCGCTCAGTCTTAGCTAGGCTGAGCAGGCGTACTGCTGAATGCACATTTTGAAATGTCACAGTCGATTGTATGGGGATACATTTGTAATGTACGCTGGGAAATATCTTCAGCTGGAGCGGAACACTGCTAATGGGACACATTTTCCTGATTCATGGTCCGGCTGGGTGCTATAAAATGTGTTATATTTTTGGAATTTTCAAGGGTGCTGCAGAGCTCTGCAACCCTGGAGTCTACGGGGGAGCGAGGAGGGATTAAAAGTATTCAGTCTTAGTCCTTGTGAGGGGTGGGCGAGTGGGCGAGGGCTCGGTGGAGGGCTGGTGAACTAGTGGGCCGCTTCAAGCAGCCGTACTCACTCACTTTAAAGGCAGTGCGGTCCTCGCCATGGGCTTTGGTAATTAGTCTCTGGAGGGGAACATATTGTTTGATTTGCACGAGCAAATAAGCGGCGGCCAAGCTTAACGCAAAATGTCACTGCTGCCAAACTGGGAACAAAACAATAGTGTGTGTACAAACGGACAAATCCCCGCAGTGACACTGTTTACTTTCAAGAGAACAATTCAATACAAATTGTTCTTTCTTGTCACGGAACAGAATTTAATCAACACAAATACAGAGATTCATGCTACGGTCGCCAGTTTTCCTCTTTGAGATTAACAAAGCACAGCCACAGGTGAGACGATGGCGTCAGCATGGCAATGGAAGCGATCTCTGCTTGGTGCAGAGGTGTGTGTGTGTGCGTGTGTGTGTGTGTGTGTGATAAAGGTGCAGAGCCAAGACGTAAACACCAGCGGGGCCCGAGGCATTAGATCGAACCTCCCACATTTGAATAAAACGACTAATCAATCACACATAGCGGTGACTGCTGTCATTCCAATTGATCAGGGATACACGTGACTCGACTCCATGACACGCACACGTCTGCCACCACAGAAATTCAGGCTGAAATCCTAATTGATGCATGAGGGTGGGTATTATGTATGCATTATGCGCTCCCCCCCCTGGCGTGAGAATCGGGAAACGCCGCGTGAAGGCCCCGTTCGGGGTGAACGCCAGCGTGGGCTGGTGTCCAACGGTTACAAATGAGTAGGAGAGATAAACAAATCAATCAGCCGTTGTGTTTTATGTATCAACCTCGCAATGTGGAGCCAGGGGGCGGCCCCTGATCCAACAGGTGTCCTCAGCGCCTCTTCAAAACTGCAAAAGATTTCCAAGATCCAACCATGACGACCCAAAGAACCAACCCAGTTCAGGTTTATTTCTGATGGGATGCTTCCAATTACACCAGTGGCCAAACCAAAAATGGAGAAGCCGCATGTCTGAGCAAACTCCACAAACTTCTTTCATCAACTGCTCTACTCGATGCTTAACCCGGGAGCACTTTGATGGGAACTTTTCTGCTGTCTTCTTCTCGCCCCTTGAGGCGGAACCTGGCAGACAGAGACGTGCGCGCTCCGAGCGTGCTGGAGGTGGCCGGCACACAGCGGTCAGCCTGGACAACAAGTCTAATGTGCTACTGGATCATCAGTGACACTTCTGCTATTGCACCCTGTCTCACACCCCAGCGCACATCCAAACACAGGGAGAGAGACGCGTATCACCGTGCCCGGGGACAACACACACACACACACCACACAACACTACACACACACGCGTTTACGCGTGCTCGCTCACCCTGACTGGAACAATAGCGCTTCATATGGACAGAGATGAATTAGTTCATCAATCACAATTCAGGCTGATGAGAGGAACAGCACCCCTCATAGGGCCATTCTGGTATTGCAAGTAGCTAATTTACTCAAGCGCGAGAGCCTACGAGGGGCGAGTCAGAGAAATATTCCCAAGCGAAAGGGGTGTGCAAAAGAAATTACATAACCAATTATTACGATTATTACCGTTCATACTAATGATAACAGCAATATTACTAACAATACTACTACTACTACATCATAAAAGATTCTAAAAGGTGAATGATGTTTGTTGATTACATTTGGGTGATCATATTTTCAGAAATTCCCATTTGGATGGAGATGTATATGTACCTGAGTAGAATAGAACACATGTACTCTGCATTTATTTTTGTTACCAACACAAGACCGAGCAAATACATCACAGCAGCAAGGAGGTAGCATTCCTTGGTGAAATTAGCTCCAGAAAAAGAGAGGGAGGGGAAGAAAGAGAGATTGAATATTGCACCTTCATTTCAGCAGTCTTGTAGTAGCGTCGATTCTTGTCCTCATTGGCAGTTCGATAGCCGTCGCGGAGGAAACGCTTGAAGCCGTACTTGCCCCTGAGTTTGCGGACTATCTTGTCGAGAGTCTGACTGTAGAGGGCGTCGTCATCCACTGCAAAAGCCGGGTAGCTGATGGTGGGCAGCAGGGCCGCATCAGTGTTCTGTCAGAGGGACGGAGGACAACGATATGATGACTACAAGATGTCCACCATGGAAACCAGGTTTTCTCTCAAGATCTTAGCCTATGTAAATGTTTCAGGTGCAGAAATCTGGTGAATAACAGACACACACACACAAAAAAAAAAACGATCAGCAATAGGGATGTCCGATATTGGCTTTTTTGCCGATATCCGATATGCCGATAAAATGCCGAAAAAAATTTGATACCAATATTACATTTTTATGCTAATATCGGGTCGATAATATCGGTGGGCGAATATTATCGGACATCTCTAAACAGCAATTTCATGCAAATTCTTTGATATGGGATCGCTATGGGATTGCTTTCACACTCAAATAGTGAAACAAACACATACAAACATAAAGTCACAAGTCTCCTGCAATCTGTACTTGAATTTGTCTTTCATATCAAGGTATAAAAACACACTCTGGCCCAGTGTCAACGTCACACCGCTGTTGGATGATGTGTACTTGGCATGTTGGCTCAGTTGTTCCAGTTGTATAAACCCATTCAGGGATGAATTATATTCCATCTGTGTTAGATGTCAATTTCGTTTTCTACAGCAGGAATCTGTGGAAATAGCCCAGCTTGCTAAAGTTAATCAAGGAGCCGGCCCGCCGTTCTGTCGATGCCGATACCCTTTACAGTCTGACTGTAGCTTCTCCGATTTAAGGCCGGAATGTTAGAATTAAACGTCGTCTCACAGAGCGAGTCAGGGGACAAGCACGTCAGTGCTGAATCTGCAGTAAGAACCTGACTCTATATCCTCCTCTCTCCTTCCTTAATGTGAGGCCATTAGGCTCTAAAACGCCACTCTGCTTCTCTAATTACACTAATTTCCTCGGCGGCTGACGAGGGCGAGTGCACCTGTCGCACCCGCCTGGGAGAGAGGAGAGAGGTGTCACTCTGGAGGAGAAGCTGCACGGGGATGAATTTGTTCCCTCTCCCTCCAAACGCATCATTTCAATTTTTCACCATCCATCACTCCTCTCGGCCGGCTTTCCTTCCCTTACAGGTTCACGGCCTCCTCTCCATCTCGCTCTCTCGCTTTCCCCTCTCTCAGTCCGCCTCTTGTTAGCGGGCCTAAGCAGCGGAGGCCCAGGTATGGGCTGAGTAATGAGAGCATGGCGAGGGAAATGTGTTGCTGAATTATAGATACACACTCACAGCCATGCGTGAGCGCTCGCCGGGCTGGACCGTAGCTGCAATTAACCTTTTACACCTTCGGCCTGGGTGGAGGGCCTCCTCTCCAGCCTCGCAGGCGCAAAAATACGATGAGCACACGTGCTCGGCTCAGATGTTTAAAATCTGGTTGTGTCGCAGTCCTCTGAGGCCAAAATCGAGACATGAAGCGCGGATGAAAAAGTGTCAAAGCTGATTTGAAAATTTTGTAGGACAAACTCAAAGGAGCTAACACACCAAAGTGTGATTCACCAAAGCAAATTCGCCTGAAGTCAAAAATAATACCTTCATTATGCATTTAAAAATCAGCCAATCAAAATATTTTCTCCAGAGACTAGTCTGTTCACACAGTAATTTCACTGATATGTGATGTTTCTGACTGGTGCACTCACGTGGGATCGAGACTCCCTGGGCAGGAGGGAGCAGAGAGTTTGTCTGTTCCTGTTGTGCGCATCCAGGTCCACAAAAATCACTGACCAAGAGCAGCCCTGCAGAGCAGATCGTACACACACACACACACACACACACACACACACACACACACACAGCTCAGTCAGGGTTCAGCGGCAGACACACAGCAACACTCACCGATGCGCGGCAGTTCCTCCACCAGTGAACAGAAGTGGCGTTTCACAACCAAACAGAAGTTGACACCAGGCCTACTTCTGAACGCCTCCACCATCACAGAACACACCTCCGCAGATCAGAGGCCCATCCACGGGAACGGCAGTTGCGGCGGTCGAGGGGAGAACATCTCTTACATAACAATGTCCTTTAAAAACACGGCAAACGACTGATGCGAGTCGATATCAAAAAGTGCAGAGTTGGGGTGGAAACAGACGAGTGGAAACTCTTAAAGTCTACTCAGCGCGGCGTGTAGACACAGACACACACCCACACACACGTACGCGCAGGTGAGATGGAGAGGAAAAGGTGATTTTTTATCTTCATACGCGACTGGGGCGACACATTAACTTAAACGATAAATTTCTCACGCTCTGTCTCTGCCTCTCCGGCTCTCTCGCTGGCGGCTCCCATTCTTGCGGAACGTGGAGGCAGGCGATCATATATTTATTGATCCATAAATTGATTCACGACGCCGACCTTGTTGGATTCGGGGGGTTTCAAGCCTTGTCAGAATGACCTACAGCCTCTCGGATTGAGCCATCACCACGACGACAGGAAGCACGGATGTGTTTGTCGATTTGTCTGCAGTTTTTCGATGACTGATTCCCGAATCGACTCCTGCTGGCTCTGCTGCTCTGTGTGTGGGTTTGATTGTGTTACAATTAATACTGTGCATCCACAAAAAGCAAACAGTCTCTGTTCTCTATTCTGGCTTTTTCTAAAATACCTCTTGATGTGCTCCTCACACTGTTAAGCAGTTTTCTTCCAAAATCTGGAATTCACTGTCAAGTTTGCTATAAAGTAGTTTGGCAATCTGTGCTCAGATCCCTGTGACGGACTGATCCTCCCTCCTCTGCACTGAAGTCTGGAGTGTTAAAGTCTGTTTAGCTACTACTTTATTCAGTTGTCACGTCCCAAAACCAGTGGTGCACACAACAAACAACAACTGTTAATTGTAAAAATTACTGAGGATGAAGTGTTAATCTTGAAGTTTCCACAAAAGAATACTCTTGTTTAACTTCTTCCTCTGCCATTCAGTACCTGTATTCATGTTTCTATGTTTTTTGCAAATGTTGTAGTAACCGCCTCAGTGGAATTACCACGATCTCCGTGTATTGATAAAACATTTGTCAAATATCAACATAATATTGTGCGGATGCTGTCATATTATCCTCTGTCTTCCCTTTTCATCCCTTCCAACCTCTCTTACCCTATGCCAGCTCAGGAGCTCCAATCTCAGCTGAGACAAGAGACTCAGGTGCACAAACTTAATGATCGATTTTAAAGTTCAAGGATGTTCCCTCTCCTCTCCTCTAGCTTACACTGATTTATCTCGGCGAGGACCGGCCACTTTCTTCGTAATCCCGCACCTGACCGCCGCCCGTCGGGGAGGGGGGAAAGGAAAAGGGAAGAAGAGCGAGTGAGACGTAACGGTCGTGAAACTGACGAATGCCCTCCTGTTCACCGAGTGCAGAGGCCGAGGTAAACGTACGATATGCCCACGAGTGTCGGGGGGCGGGGGGGGAAAAGTTGATAGTCTGTCTGCGAGTGTACGGAACGTTCCGCAGACTCAGCGGGAAAAATCAGGATTGATGGAGATCATTATTTGAGCGACTGGAAGGCTTGTAAGGCTTCCATTCTCAGAGGGAAACGAGGTGAGGCGCTCGCTCACTCTCTCATTCTCTCTCACACACACACACACACACACTCACACACAAACACATACACAGACAGACGCACAGTATATATGGTATGCGTATGAGAGACAGCAGGGATTGTAAAGCGACCTCTACCATGAAATGACTCCTTCAACAAGCCCAGTCATGTTGACTAAATCCATTTGCGGGCTCTCAGACGCTGACGAGAGAAGGAGCGCGAACACACAGGCTTTAATCTACCTTCCTACTTGCCTAATCTACGCTACCCTTTCATCTTGCTGGTCTCCGCAGCGCCATCAGAAATCCCTTCAACCAACCAACCAGCCAACCAGCCAACCCAAAACGCCTTTATCAGCTCGCTCTCTCCAAGAAGGACGGGGGACAGCAACGGCGAGCGCAGGCCGGCTAATTGGAGGACGCGACTCTGCGACGCATTAGCAGGTATAATAGACGTCCCCGTTTCTGTCTCTTCTCATTTCTTTTTCGCCCCAGTGTGCAGCTAAGACACATCTAACCGCTAATGGGCAGTATGAGGCGCACTGGTTTGCGAGGAACAAACATCAATGGCTGCCATCGATCAAAGCAGGCGCCAAGACAAACGCACTAAAGGAATCGCATAATGGTCAAACTTCCACTTGGGCAAACAGCCGCTGCCACTGCTGCTAATTAGGGTGATGAGAGCGTCTCATTTAGGCAACCGCAGCTCCTCCATCGTTGGCGCGCTCCAGTGTGAAGGGAGGCGAGGGCCCGAGAAGCTCTGACACGAGGCACAATGCTTCGTAACACGGCCTCCGGTCACCGAGGGCCATCGATCGTGCCGGAGCGTGTGTGCCGAGGAGGAAACCAGCAGGACAGCGTTAATCGTTCAGGTACCTGGTTTCCAAACAGGTTGAATCCGTTGATGGCCTCCAGAGCAGCTTTAGCCAGACCCACCGAGCTGTGGAGATAAGAAACATGGATGTGTTAGGCAACACACACATACACACACGAGCACACAATCGAACACACAAAAGGCGGATTTGGCTGATCATTGTGGGGCTACGTGTAGCACGGCGGCTTATTTTTCACTCAACATATGTGATAACTGGATCTGTGGATGAGATGATGTTGGCGATTGGAGTCTTTTAAGAATGCAAAAGACAGATCGAGAAATAAACAAGCGTTGACATTCCGAACTGAATTGCTTTTTGGGTGATCGCATCAGGCGGACAGCTCCTGATATTTAAGCGTTTTTAGTTTTTTTTTCTGCAGATGACGGACGTCTCTGAAAATGATTAGGAGCCATTTTTATAGTGACACGCTGACATGGTGAAAAGTGGAATGCAAATCTCCTCAATTAGTCTGGGAGAAATCTCCAAGAGATGCTGATGGAAAACAAAGAAAAGTATGAGAGGACGATATCTCAAGGCAGCCGTGCTGACATGTGTAGCGAGTCCTGAGCCATTAGTGAGGCCTAAGAGGGAGAAAATCAGCGATTAAGTTGCCATGTGCATCTGATTCAGACATGAGGAGAGAGCCGCTCAAGTCCCGCAATAAAAACTCAACAAACTGAAACATGTTCGGCTTGGGTGGCCGACATGCTGGTCAGCAGGTTCGGAGGAGTTTTCAGAGAAAGCGAGCGAGCGATTGATTTGTTGGAGCTGGGAGGCTGTCAGCACCTCAACACATCGCCAGAGGACACAGCACTCCGGGGGAGCGAAAAAAAAAAAAGGGGGCTGAAATTAGGAAGCAGGACCAAAACAGCAGGATGACGCAACACTTTCATTCGGCAGAAAAATATCAGCATGATGAAAATGTTGCTGTGGGGTTTCACCGGCTGAAATAGTGAAACAACAACAACATTCTGAATATCCACACCAACCTCCGTACACACCCCTCATTTAAAAACATATAGGAGGACTCGAGCCGTTATAACACTGACAAATCACACGCACAGGTGACGGAGAGAGCCCAGACCTTGGCACTTTCATGCATACTGAGAGAAACCCCATGTGTCCTTAGGCGGAAAATGGAAAGTAATCAATTCGGATTGCCGCAACAGAGCGAATAGAGGATAATGGTGACATAAATAATGTGAAAAATTAAATATCTGACACATTTTTGATTAAGAAATAAAATTGCAGTATCATGCCTTCACACTATTTCACACCGTTGGTGACAATTAATAGTGATTAATAATGCTGAAGCCGGGGTAAACAAACCAGCATGCGCTCAAATTTGTAGCAGCGTGCTATGACATTTATTTACTATTCCTATTTTGTAATAGTTTAGAGCTTTACAAGCACGACAGGCCCCTTTGAATAAAGACTAGTCCG
The DNA here is from genome assembly GCA_900312935.1 of Carapus acus. Lineage (NCBI taxonomy): Eukaryota > Metazoa > Chordata > Actinopteri > Ophidiiformes > Carapidae > Carapus > Carapus acus. Next base: position 20,431 of record OMPJ01010387.1, read on the forward strand.
GTGATTTGACAGTGTTAGATGATGAACGTGTGGTGCGTGGAAATAAAATGAATCACAGGCTTAAATATGGAAAAATACTAATGCAGCCAAAACACATATTTCCTCTTCATTTGCCGGCGGTTTCTGCCCACTGGGAGTTGATGTGATAATTTGCTCGCTACGATCATTTGCTCAAATCTTGTTTACACTGAGCCATTTGGACTATGCCCCCTACACAATTAGCGATTTAGCTAATTAGTATGAAGCAATTCAAACAAAACGCACACTGCTAGGTGGCTATTCTCAAAAGGCAACACGTGCCATCTCCTCCTCACCGCGGTGAATGTGGCTCTCGTTTCCCTGGGGATGTCATGGCACCGGTCCCCTTGGTTTGTTAAGGGAAAAGAGGAGAAAAAAAACGCACACTTCCTGCTGATAAGGAATGGCAGAAATTGAGGATCTTTATCGCGACACTGATGGAGGAGGGAAAAGACCAATTTGACCTTGGATGATGAATCAGTGGCCGGCACGTGACAGAAACCAGCCACTATCTGGGCTCCGTGGCTGCAGACGATGTCATCGCCCAGCCAAACATGTGATCCAATATCCTTATCGCCAAGCCGGCCCGCGGTTCATATTGTTCAACCGCCGGGTTTTCTCCTGTGACAGAGATTAATTAGGAGGCGGTTTGCGTTGCTTCCACATCTGACTTTCTCAAAAAGTACAACAGGACAGAGAGCGCCGTAAGAGAGCTACACCTTTTTCAACAACTTCGCACAAAGACTGCCACATAATAAGAAATATCGGGTGCAGTTGTTTGGCAGACCATCTATTTGAAGCAGCAAGACCTCATTTTCAGGCAGCAGAACGTAATTTCACTCGCGCCTTCACACTTTCAATACTTTGGACCTGTCTCTGCCCAAATTGGGAGAATAATTAAACCTTTCCAGGGAGAACATGAATGCCGTTCTCCCAATCAGTCTCATTTATCCAAGTCAGGTTCAGTGTTAACCACCTTTACCCCCAAATTCTCCTGGCTCACAAACATCAGGCCAAGTCAAGATTGTGACATCAACTTCGACAAGTTAATCGGAGCCAACGAAACAGAGGGAAATCATTCCAGCCGGACATGAGGAAATAGCGAAGGTGACCACAGGACACCTATTACATCCGATGAAGTATCAGCCGCATGAAGGCCGCCTTGCTCCCTGATTCTGTTGCCTGCTTCTCCCTTTGTTTTCATTTGATCACCAAAGCTTCTGCCTTGTTTCAGGTTACAGGTACTTCCCTGAGATTCATTTCCCTGAGGGCGATGAAGACATAAGCAAGAAATATAATGCTAGCAATGGTTGTACAAAATGAATTCTAACGATGTTTGTTTTACCGATCCTACATTAGCTCACAGCTCTTGCTTGAGGAATGTGAGACGACATTCGAGTCTCCAGTAACCTAACTTTGAAAGAGAAAGGTGTAACAATACTGCAGTCCTCTGCTGCTTATCAGCCTAGTTTGGGAAGAGATGAGAAACCTGGTCTTGCTCCAAGGTCTCGCACGCCAGTGGGTGAAAAACCCTGCTGAATGCTACGCCGCCATCCCACAATCCATTCCGATTCAGATGTTTAATGGGGCACTCAGTCGACTGTTGCCATCTTGTAAAGTCTGACGGAGTCACATGGCCGCATCATAAGCAGTCTTTATTTGCTCATCAGTCAGTGGAGGATATATTTACACCTCCGTAAAGGCCCCATGCCAGGGAAATGGTGTTGCTTGTGGCGTGAAGACGTTAATCACAGAATGTGGCGGGACAGTGTTGTTTATCTTGATAGCTGTTCAACGACCCCGACGAGCCGTCTTGAAAGGCTCATTACGATTTAGAGAGCCATCGAATTTTCCCATTTCCACTTCAGCGCTGGAACAACAGTGTCGTCTTCAAGTCCGAGCGGCACCTGAATGCATCGCGAGGCTATTTCAAATTTCAGATGCTGGGTTGGATTGGAGGGCCTCTCGAACACACCGATACGGAGGATTCAGTGAACTCTTAATCAAGAACACTCAGCTCATTTGGGAGACATACTGAAAGGACCAAAATAAGCCAACACACCTGGGTGGGCGCGTGGAGGATCCGCAATCACCGAGGCGAACGCCTAATCAGAGCCTGCAGGAGCTGGTTATTATGGTGATGAGACACTTGGACAAATCCTTCTGATACACGAGTAAATGAGAAGGAGCTCAATAGCACAGGGCGTCCTACTGACTGTGTCAAGGCGTGTGTAGATATTTGACTTCACCGAGACTGAGGCTTTATTAAGATAAGAGCTAATCTATTTCTGTGTAATTTCATGTAAATGAGGTATTAAATTTGCCTGTGCTTTGGATTATCTTGATTGTATAGCATTAAGATCGTCACTGCCGTTACTTCATCATCATCTCATATTGTATCCACATTTAGCTTGACCTTCACACATGACCACCCCGCCCCCCTCCTGCATCCTCTCGACCTCAGCACTTCTGCCGTGACCCTGCCGTTCATTTGAGATCGTGATTTCTTATTTTTTTTTTTTTTCAGACTTTATTTTTAGTCAAGAGTTTCAAATTATCGTAGTCGCCCACATGCACTAGAAAGTCCCCCGTCTGCTGCTATTTCCTCAATTATGCACCATTGTGTATTTGTGAGTGTATGCATGTGTATGTCTGCATGTGGCGGAGACCCCTTTTTCTAGAGTTCCCCTGAGTTACGTGTAGGTTTTTGTCGCCGTCCCCGCGGGCATTCACAGTGGCTCACAATCGACAAAGGGGGCGATAGTGAGTCACTGACGCCCCCGATTGCCTATATTAAGCATGCAAAATGCCTGTGGGGAGGTTTAATTCGAGATTTAATAACCCTTTAGAATTTTAAATGGAGGAAGAAGCAAGGTGAGATGTTGTGTTAATGAAAATAATACATTGCCGCTACTCATAAAACACTGGGACTTGGTCATTGTGCCGGGGCTACCAGATAATGAGGTGTCACCAGGAAATAATGAAGTCGTTGGCGCAAATTCATAGACGGCGTAGGCACATGCGGGTCCTGTTGCAGCAGTGGGGCGCTCCTCAATATTGCCCATTTCAAGCCGGCGATGCCACCATATGGGGATCACAGCCTGTTGCTCCCGCCGTGAGTCTGAGGTGACCGCAGCTAATTAAGACAGAGTCGACCCCTCAACCTCGAGACGACCCAGCCTGTCGTCACAGCCAGAAATCTTCATAAATCGGTGTACCCGAATTAACAACTTGAATATAGTTTCACCCTCAACATTTAATTCACTCGCATTACGAGGCAACATTTAAAAAAAACAAAACATCTAACAGCGGTAAAGATTACCATATCCTTCCGGAGCTTTAATTAGTCTGACTAATACGTCTCAATTAGTCGAGGGGAGGCCATGATTGCTGTTTCTGCGTTTGGCAGAAGAGAAATTTGCAGAAAAGTAAATTTGCAGTCGTATGCGTTAATGGATTTAGACTTTGGGCTGCAGCTTCATAAGCGCTACAGACTATTTCAAATGATTAATAATAGAAAAGGCAGTCGTTGAATATCAGGTCAAATCCAGCGTTTATTTCAGGGGATTTAAATTTGCCAATGTGTGTGTGTGTGTGTGTGTGTGTGAGCAGCTGGGCTCTGCTCTAACCTGGAATGCAGCTCGGTGCTGCCGTTGTTGTACTTGCTGCCCCTCTCCCACATGCCGTAGTCTGGAACCCTGTAGGCTCTTTCCACGCAGAACACCAGGTTCTGGATGAAGCTCACCTGTGCATACAGACACACACATTAAGGAGCGGAAATGGCAAACACACATTAACACAAACACGTGCGGAGCGACGACCAACTGGAGCACAAGCAGATAAGGAGTTTTGCGCCAATATGTTGTCACAGGCTCCGATCACGGCAGGCGACCTTTAATTGACGTGGGAGAAGGTTCTTAGTTCTTCGATAATTGCGGTGAGTTAAAGAAGATGTTGCCGATGCGGGCTGCAGGTCCATCTAACTTGTTAGACAGTGAATGTGTCACGTAGTGAAGTGCAGCAGCTTCACTTCTTTGTCAGGTGTCCATGGCGACAAACGCGTGACCACCATTGTTTGCACAATGTTGATTTTTCAGTACAAACCCCAAACACCAACAGCCGGCATCCTTGCCGCCACAAAGTTGTACTCGAAATGTCACATTTGATGCAGGTTCTGCATTGGATCATCGGGCCCACGCTGACAACTCAGGAGAGGCAGCACGCGAGAGGAACATCGTGTGAGGCAAATGAATGCCGAGACGTGAAGACATGTGAGGCCTTTGAGCTGTTGAATCATTGAAAAGACCTGAAAGCAGCAACGTGTGTGTGTGTGTGTGTATGTTTGAGTGATTGGAGATTTAATCTAGAATGACGAAGTGTAGGATTGGGTGTGGGTGGGAGTGAGAGGGGAAGGCGAAGGAGGAGGGGGAACACAGGGAGAGGGGAGATAGTGAGAGGGAGAGAGAAAGAGAGTATGTGACAGACAGGAAGGTGTTTGCTGTTTCCTCTCCAGGTTTTTATGAGTACAGTGATTAACAAGCTGAGCTTCGCCATATCTTAATGGTATCTTAATGAACAATACTGCCCACCGGTCCAGCCAGTCTCCTCCTCCTCCTCCTCCTCTTCCTCCTCTTCCTCTTCTGTTCCGCCATGCCCTTCACAGAGGTTTTGCGCACATTGGCACGTTCGTGAAAACACAAAGTGTACGTGATGGCGCATGTAGTGTGCAGTCATGCCATTGGAGAGAAAGGCACCGAGGTAAACACGAATGTGTACGAAAAACTGCTCAGTCACATACACTCATAAGCACCGGCACGCACACGCACTCACACACAGGCAGTAATGAGAAAGTCCATTTCATGCTGGGTGAAAATAAAAATGGCATTTGGAAGGTCGATAGCGTATCTTCTCTGTGCTGTGAGGACCAGCAGGTGAATTCTATATCGCCTCAACTGAAGAAATACTGCAATGCAGCTTCTGTGCCGAGTCACGCAAACACCAGTGAACTTCACCCAAAGCCAGAAAAAATGAATAAAAAAAGAGAGAAAAGAAGCTCCGACTGACAGCTGCAGAGTTTCTGCTTTTTAAATTGGATTATTGTCCATCATTGTTGTGTTGGGATTGTCTCAACATGCAAATTGTAAACATGGCTCAGAGAAAGTTTAAGTTTGCTGCAAAGAATGATAGAATGTGACAAACAAGAAGTTATTCGGCGGGGTTTTGTGTAAACAAAACGAATGCAGCACGGCCTAATTGGTTAGCAGCCGCGTGTTTCTCCGTGTCCTCGTTTCTGAAGATAAGCTCGGTCTGGTAAACAAAGAGATCCTTCCTCCGCCGGCTCCAAGTGAAGCTGTGAATGGTGCTATAAAACCTACCAGAGAGAATTAATGAAGTTCCAACTGCTCCTCAGGGCCGCAGAAAAAGCAGGCGTGTGTATAAACTTAACAGCCACATCGCCATGTTGTTTTATTACAGCGTATATAGGCGTGTATGTGTGCGCGCGTGTGTCTAAAGGTCCAAAAATATGAAGCCCAGAAGATTCATCAAACCCTGATCCAATTCCAAACAGCTTTTCATTACGACTTGATTACCGGCTGGGCTGGTGTGCTGCTGAACACACCGTGTTTTGGGTTTGAATCCCGCAGAGAACAATGACGCCTTAAACACCATTGCTGCCCGGATACACTTGGATGGGTACACAAAGATAGAAACAAGAGCGGTAAAAAAAAAAAAAAGTCCTGTCCCTGGATTTCTGGGTACTTCTTTGTCTACCCTGAGGCATCTACCGAGGGTGTGAGGAGGACATCAGAGTGTGAATACTTTCAGATTCGATGGGGTGTGGCACCATCCTGCAGAGTCATCACAGTTGGTCACTACGTTCCACTGTCAACACTTTCACACAAATGGGCGCAAATCAAAGCATCTAGAGCAGGGGTCGGCAACCCACGGCTCTGGAGCCGCATGCGGCTCTTGAGCGCCGCCCTAGTGGCTCCTTGAGGAATTTTCAAAAATGTGTGACAATGGATAAAAAAGGGAAATTTTTTTTTTTTTGTTTTAATATGTTTTTTCTGAGAGGCAGAATCTGACACAAAGATTCTTAACGCTTTCCAAGGCTGTAAAAATGTTAAGAATAAATATTTGATTCATTAATAAGGCTTATATAAGGCTTTTAAATTTTTTTGCGGCTCCAGATAGGTTTGTTTCTTCCTTTTTTTCTCCAATATGGCTCTTTCAACATTTTGGGTTGCCGACCCCTGATCTAGAGCATAGGAGGATGAATGCAATCATAGTCAAGCTACACCAATCAAGGCATCAACGTTTATCAAGGCATTGACGTCTTCGTTGGACCCTTGTATGAAATATTGATGGGTGAACAAGAAAGGAAGAAAAATAAGTATGATGAGTAAGTATAACGAGTAACATAGCATTAAAGACGTAGAATTATCCACATCTATGAACAACCATAATCAGAAACACCTCCAAAGAACAGGCAATCTAACACACACACCCACACGCCCTCCATGGAGGACATTTTTTAACAAAGCCATTCATACATGGTGGAGCTCAGGTGCATACTGATTGGTCAGGAGAAATCAAAGCGATATAGCATCCAGGACGCAACTCTAGAACTGATGTAGGTGTTATGTCTTGTGATGTCTTGTTTACCTCGTCCGTGTTGTAAATGATCTGCAGGCCCGAGCAGATCATCTCCACCAGGTAGAGCAGGAACAAAGACAGGGCATCGATCTGAAGCAATCAGACAGGTCGAGGAGAAGTTATCGTCAAACAGAAAACGCTACGATCTGATGATCATCTTGACACTATGTCACATTTCCAAATGTGCCAATACGAACGCAGCTCATTTTCAACCCCCTCCAGTTACATCTGAATCGTAAATAAGGCAATTTGCGAAAACAGCGATACAAACAAACAGGATTACTACCCCTAATCACATCATAATTTTGTGTTTTCGTTTCACCCCAGGGTGATGAATGTTATTCGAGTTTTGACTCGCCTTTTACAAAGAGATGATTCAGAAATTTTGTGTCTTCTTTTCATGGCAGCTGCTCTACCATCTTGGCAGCTCTTCATTGAAATTAAGAGTCCATCCACACACCTAAACAACTCCTCACTCTCGTATTTGAGGGTGCAGGAAGTCATTTTTCACCAGTTTCCGCTAAGAGCGATTTTATTTGTACCTCTTCTTCATTCCCAGGTCAATAAGTGGAGGTGGCACACCTATTCCGACCTCTGTAACTCAATTTTCACGAGAGTTATGATGAGTTGTGGTGGATATTTATAGTGTGGACTCAGCAGCTGACCCTAAACTTTTCAACATATCACTAATTAGTCTAACGACATGGTTGTCATATTGGGAACGTGTTCTGAGGCCTAATGACAATGTCATTTTCATCCCTTACTGCTGCTCTCATCCATGCCAAATTCGCCAGATATCAAATATGTCGAGATGTGACCTCTCAGCAAAGGTCATCCTCCCGCTGCTATGGCTCTGACCTGCAGGTGGTGATATTCACTGTAGGTGTGGACCTCATCACCGGTGTCAACGTTGAACACAGAGTGGAGGCACTTGGACGGGCTGGGATCCTGTTTGAACTGCTCCACCTGGAGTTGAGACAAGCAGGAGAGAGGAGAACAAAGACAAAGTGAGTGTGGGTGTGTGTGTGTCTGCGTGTGTGAATATGTGCGTGGGTGCTGCCGAGTTAAAAATAATTGGCCCTTTGTCCCACTTTCACCTGCTCAGTTTGTCGTCTCTCCACCTCTCACCGCTCTCTCCGTCCTCCATCCCTTCCCTCCACCTTTCTATTGCACCCCTCCAGTCCCCTGCCTCTCACTTCTCCCTCTTTTCCACTCAAATTGTCAATTACTCAATCTCCCTCTCCCAGGCGTCCCTCGTCGTATCTCGCCTCACTACCGTCTGACCCGCCCCGCCTCCATCCCCTCCAACCCTGCCACCCTCTCCATCTATTTGCCTCTTGTAGCCAGGTCATGGAGGAGCTGCCGTGTCCCATTTTTACGGAATACTGCTCCACTTCCAGGCATCCCACTGAGGATTTACATACAGAATGTGTGTACAAGAGAATCTGTCTGCGTGTGTGTGTGTGTGTGTGTGTGTGTGTGTGTGTGTGTGTGAGTGTGTGTGTGTAACTCTACCAGAGGATAACAATTGTTACCTGCTCTTTGTGATACTACCAAGGCAGCTTTAAACTACACCCAAATTTATCGTGTCAACTGTGCATTATTGTAATTTTTCCATTAAAATACAATAATACCTGTTATTCAACACAATAAATGCTGACATAGACTAACAACAAATCCTACCACACGAGGTAGGACGGGACCGTTTGTCAAACTGACGAAAAGCAGCTCAGATTTAAAATCTAAATTATTGTGTCTGTCCGTATGGATGAGATATGGATGAGACATAACACTGTCTCCACTGTCACGGCTGGATGGATATATGGGGTGACTGGATAAAGGTCCCTTTCTCCCTTTCTCCTCCGCCTCTCTCTCTCCCGTCGGAGGTTTGAACAATTATTAACAAACAGCTGATGACAAAGTTGTGGTGGAAACCTGCTGCTTTGTGTTTTGTTTCACCAAAGTGGAAAATGTGTTTGTTGCAGCGTGATGCTGCTGCATCCACGCTGTTCACCTCAAGACCTGCAAATACAAACAGGGCACCAAAACACAAACAAACGGTGTGAAGCGTGTTGCTCTCTGTCTGCTGGTGAGGATGGGGAAGCATGTTTCCTGTCATCAGTTGTTAGGCACAGCCAACATATGCACAGATAATCGGAAAAGTCTTTAGACGGCAAGTGGACGGATGATACACTTGATGTACTGTATGTACGTCATTTAATGGATGGAGGGTTGGAATGGGTGGTTGGAAGAATGGATGGAAGGACGATGAATGGATGGATGGACGGATGATTATATAATTGATGGGCGGATGCATTAGCCGGATTGATAGATTGAACAGACAGATGACAGAGGATGGATGAAAGGAGGAAGGATAGGTGATAGAGAAGAAGTGTGGAACGGATGGATGCATGGGTAGAGTGGACAGATGGACAGACAGATGGCGCACGCCGTGGTGCAGCGTGTGAATAACAAGGAATTCAAGAATCGTCGCGTTTTTCTCTTTCATAACCCAGCAACACGTTTGGTCTGACTTTTGGAGAGCTTGGGCTCACATGGAAGCCACAGCTGAATAGAGCTTTATATCAGTTTCTTCAAAGGAAAGCTGGAGCTCCTCTGCATCTTACTTTGGGGGGGCAATTTTGACGGTGGCAGACCAGAGAGGACCAGCTGTGCGATGAGTCGTGCCTCAGAAGCGGCTACCCCCCCGTGTCAC
>OMPJ01010388.1:0-11599 GCA_900312935.1 Carapus acus
GTGAAGTGTCTGGTGCGTTGTGGGAATATTGCATGGGGGGTAAAGTGACTTGGGCGTTGTGGTGTGGTGTGTATGCAGTATGGAGGTGGGGGTGTGGGGACCCAGTTTGACTGACTGGGGTCAGTCCATGAGGAAGTTCTTGATCCAGTGACAGATGTGTGGGGGGAGTCCCAGGTCTGCCAGTTTCCGGATCAGGAGGTTGGAGATTATGGTGTTGAATGCTGAGCTGAGGTCAATGAAGAGCATCTGGACGTAGCTCTCCTTGCTCTCGAGGTGGCTCAGCGCGGTGTTTAAAGCAGTGGATATAGCATCCTCTGTCGATCTGTTCACCCTGTAGGCAAACTGGTGGGGGTTGAGGGATTAGGGGAGGTGGTCCTTAATGTGGTGAGGGACCAGTCTTTCCAGGCACTTTGTGATGATGGGGGTCAGTGCGACTGGTCGGTAGTCCGAGAGGCTGGTGGCATTTGTTTTTTTTGGGCACAGGTACGATAGTGGCGGACTTCAGGCATGCTGGGATGGTGGCCTGTGTCAGCGACCGGTTGAAGATGGTGGTGAAGACCCGCGTGAGCTGGTCCGCACAGGCTTTGAGCACCTTCCATGGGACCCCGTCAGGCCAAGATTCTTTCCTGGGGTTGACCTCGCTGAGTGTTCGCTTCACTTGTTGTACCTGTACTTTCCCAAGTTGGTGGCTGGGGTCTGGTTGGGGGATGGGGGGAAGGGTGGAGTGGCCGCAGATGGTTGGGGTGGGACTTTGAAGCGTGTAAAGAATTCGATGAGATCCTCCGCGAGTGAAGCGCTTGGGCTCCCAGATGAGTTCGTCTGGCCCCTGAAGTTGGTGATCTGCTGGATGCCCTGCCAGACCCTTATGGGGTTGTTGGTGGAGAGGTGATCCTCGATCCGCTGCCGGTAGTTGTCTTTGGCCATCCTGATTCCCCTTTTCAGGCCGGGTCTGGCAGCGCTGTACAGATCTTTGTCTCCAGACTTGAAGGCGGTGTTCCGGGCCCTCAGGAGTGCCACGACCTGGCTGTCCATCCAGGGTTTGTGGTTGCCCCACACTCTGATGCGTTTGTCTACTGTCACCGCCCCTGTGCAGAACTGTATGTAGTCCAGGACGGCCTCGGTATGAACAGCAAGGTCCTGATCTTCAAAGACACTCCACTCAGTCTGAGCAAAGCAGTCCTGTAGTTCAGGGAGAGTGTTCTCTGGCCATGTAGTGATTGTCCTGGTAACGGGTGGGTTCTTCTTGAGTGGGGTGTAAGCAGGGGCAAGGAGCAAGGAGAGGTGGTCAGACTGGCCCAAGTGTGGAAGCTGGCTGGCCCTGTAGGGGTGTTTAATGTTTGTACAGACGTGGTCTCGTGTATTTGCCCCTCTTGTTGGACACTTAACCTGGTGGTAAAATCTAGGCAGCACAGTTTTCAGATTTGCCTGGTTGAAATCGCCAGCTATGATGTGTACGCCGTCGGGGTGGGATCGTTGCAGTGTGTTTATTGTGTCTGACAACAGAGCGTGAGCTGTGCTAACGTGAGCGTCTGGTGGAATGTAAACAGCAGTAATTAGCGCTGCTGTTAGCTCTCCAGGCAAATAGAAAGGCTGAAATAAAAGAATCCAGCAGCAATGGTGCAGGCCGGTGTTTATCACTGTTCAAGCACGTGATGTCCAAAGTGAAAGTGCAACTGAAGTAAGACAGCAAGGAAGGGAATTTCCAACCTGTATCTGTGTAGCGTCTCGTTGGAGCTGCAGGTGCTCTCTTTCTGGAGCGTTTATATCATTATCTTTGGCCGAGGAACTGGTCACATGACTTCTCGGAAACAGGAGGACAACCAGCTACGTTTGCTCTCTCTCCCCCTCTGCCCGCTGTTGGACTCTGTTGTGACAGGTTGGAGGAAACAACATGGGAGTGTATTTCTCCAGTACACGTAATGATCCTCTACCTGCCCAGGCCTCGAGGTGTGAGCCTGCACAGACGACGGACCTGTCCAAACCGGAACGGTGCTACGACCCTCTGGACCAAACGCTGACATTTGTCGATGGGGAGGATGTATTAGACTGTGAGTAGATACACTCTCTCTCCTGGCGGTGTCCAGTGTGGGAGACGTTGTCCTCTTTGGTGCTGATGTTGTTCCTCTCTCCTCTGACTGTAGTCGAGTACGTCAGGTATAAGTCCCAGAGAGCAGCGATGTCCTGCGGTCACGCTGTGACCCCCATGTCCCTCACCAAGTACTGCAGCTGGCTGCTGAGGGAGGTGGGCAGAGATGAGACAAACAAACTGTTTCCACAATCTGATGCATTTGCAGACACAGTTATATAACAGATTTAGTCTTTACTTGGCATGTAGGATCATTTTCTGTGGGTTAAATCTTCTCTCAGGATTACTGTTAATGTCAGATAAATTAAATTCAGCTCCGAGCTGCTTCCCTTTGTACACACTATGGCCATTTCTCATCATCAACTTCTCCTCTTTTCCGTTTTGCTTTCGCTCTCAAAGGGACGCCACAAGTTTGTGTGTCCCGTTGACGGCTGTGATGCTGAGTGGAGCTTTGCAGAGGTCTGTAAGATGGGCCTGCTAACCCAAGAGGAAAAGGAAGACTTTAAAGAGAAGTTCTCATCCTGTCGCGCCCAGGAGTTTGTCGTCACAAAATCAGTAAGTGTGTTACTTTGTGGTCTGGTTTACCATGTTGATATGGGACACAAATGTGAGTTGCTGAATGTGTGTGATGGGCTCCGCTTGTTGTTCAGTGTCCAGGCTGTAAGTCCCCCCTGGTGAGAGAGGACACCTCCAATCTCCGTGTCCGCTGCATGGCGTGCTCAGACAAGAACATGTCATCTGACTTCTGCTGGCAGTGTCTGCGGGAGTGGAGAGGACCGTCTCCTCGCTCAGATCGATGTGACAACCTAGGCTGTGTCAACGAGGACTTAGAAATACTGAAAAACTGCAAAGAGATCCATTTAAGAGCTGTGAAGAACGGGATTGTCTGTCCCTCAGTCAGAGCCTGTCCCACCTGTGGACTAATGCTGGTGCACGACACACGGCACTGCAAATACTTACAATGCTCCAGGTGTAAGGTTAAATTCTGTTTTGTGTGTTTGAAGCTTGCTGTAAGCTGTGTCGAACCTTATGGCTCCTGCGTCTCTGCTCCTCGACAAGAGTCCATCCCAGTGTGGCACAAGAAATAACACACACACCACCTGGTGGCGTGATGCTCACTCAGTGTTTCCTCACCTCTGCCCCCTCAGAACTGAACTGCACAAACACTGAGGTGAATGGAACTCACTGTTTCTCTTATCACTTCTTGACTGGTTCTTTTAAATAGATGAGGCAAATGTGTGTGACTGCTGTGAGAGATGGGCAGAAAAAATAAACCACTGTTGACCTCACGTCAGTTGACACTGTGGGCATTTGTCATAGGACCCAAATACAGATGTCAGAAATAAAGAGTGTGCAGTTGATAAAAGCTAAGCGCTAACATTGTTAGCAGGAAGTGATGTGGACTAGCAAACACTAACATGTAAAGGCTGACCTTCAAGGGCACAGCCATAGCAGGATGTTTACGATTCAGTGTGTGTGATATCTGGTAGGGGATCTCTTACTCCTTATTGAGTCAGTCAATCGACAAAAGTCAGAAACAGCAGCAGGCGCCTAGTATTGTTTCAGGACAGAGGCGGTGCAGTGACGTCCCACAGAGCAAATGCTGCCAATGGTTATCTTAAGGGCAATCCATTCCAAGGGCTCGGCACAGTAATCTGTCCAAACCTGAACAGTACAATGGAGAGACGACGGTATTTGTCCAATAAAAGAATCCAGCAGCAATGGTGCAAGCCGGTGTTTATCACTGTTCAAGCTCAAAATGTCCAAAGTGAAAGTGCAACTGAAATAAGATAGCCAAAAGAGGGAATTTGGGAGTTTCCAACCTGTATGTGTGCAGCGTCTCGTTGGAGCTACAGGTGCTTTCTTTCTGGAGCGTATATATCATTGTGTTTGGCCGAGGAACTGGTCACATGACTTCTCGGAAACAGGAGGACAACCAGCTACGTTTGCTCTCTCTCCCCCTCTGCCTGCGGTTGGACTCTGTTGTGACAGGTTGGAGGAAACAACATGGGAATGTATTTCTCCGTAAGTACACTTAATGATCCTCTGCCTGCCCAGGCCTCAAGGTGTGAGCCTGCACACATGACGGACCTGTCCAAACCGGAGCGGTGCTACGACGCTCTGGACCAAACGCTGACATTTGTCGATGGGGAGGATGTATTAGACTGTAAGTAGAAACGACTTCTCTCCCTGCGGTTCCCACGGGGAGACGTTGTCCTCCTTGGTGTTGATGTTGTCCCTCTCTCCTCTGGCTGTAGTCGAGTACGTCGGGTATAAGTCCCAGAGAGCAGCGATGTCCTGCGGTCACGCTGTGACCCCCGTGTCCCTCACCAAGTACTGCAGCTGGCTGCTGAAGGAGGTGGGCAGAGATGAGACAAACAAACTGTTTTCACAATCAGATGCATTTGCAGGCACAGTCATAACAGATTAGGTCTTTACTTGGCATGTCAGATCATTTTCTGTGGGTTAAATCTTCTCTCACGATTATTTTTAATGTCAGATAAGTTAAATTCAGCAGTGAGCTGTTTCCATACTATGGCCATTTGTCATCATCAACTTCTCCTCTTTTCTGTTTTGCTTTGCTCTCAAAGGGCCAACACAGGATTGTGTGTCCCGTTGACGGCTGTGATGCTGAGTGGAGCTTTGAAGAGGTCTGTAAGATGGGCCTGTTAACCCAAGAGGAAAAGGAAGACTTTCAAGAGAAGTTCTCATCCTGTCGTGCCCAGGAGTTTGTCGTCACTAAATCAGTAAGTGTGTTACTTTGTGGCCTGGTTTGCCATGTTGGTATGAGATACAAATGTGAGTTGCTGCATGTGTGTGATGGGCTCCGCTTGTTGTTCAATGTCCAGGCTGTAAGTCCCCCCTGTTGAGAGAGGACGCCTCCAATCTCCGTGTCCGCTGCATGGCGTGCTCGGACAGGGGGACGTCCTCTGACCTCTGCTGGCAGTGTCTGCAGGAGTGGAGAGGACCGTCTCCACGCTCAGATCGATGTGACAACCTCGGCTGTGTCAACGAGGACTTAGAAATACTGAAAAACTGCAAAGAGATCCATCTGGATGCTTTGAAGGACGGGGTTGTCTGTCCCTCAGTCAGAGCCTGTCCCACCTGTGGACTCGTGCAGGTGCACGACACACACAACTGCTCAGGCATCGTCTGTCCCAGGTGTCACATTAAGTTCTGTTTCGTGTGCCTGAGGCCTGCACCCGCCTGCTTCATTGATTATAAATCCTGCTGGTCTAGAATCGCCCCAAGACAGACATCCATTCCCGTATGGCACAGGAAGTGACGACACACACACACACACACAAACACACACAGTGACACCCGACTTCCACCACATTGTGCAGCTGTATTGTTAGTGACGTGCCTTTGAACAAAGAATATTAAAAGTATAAACAATTGAATCATTATTGCAAAGATTGATCAAGTTTAATGTAGTTTTCTTTCCATGGGAAGTTAATCTGTGTTGTTGGAGTGGGAGTCTGTCATACTGGTGGACAGAGGAATGAAGTGAAGAGAGGAAGAACTGTGGAACTGTGGGGCTGAGGGAGGAACGTACAGAAGGCATCTCTATCTACAGCTGTGTGGGGGCCTCTGGGTCGTCGTGGACCCTACTGACCCGACCAGACCGGTACCACCCAAAGGCTAACGCGGCTGCAGCCACAGCACACACGCCAGCGACCACTCCGAGGGCCACGCTGAGCCCCGCTGGTGCCACGCTGAGCCCCGCTGGGGCCACGGCATCGTGGGCCAGTTGGGGGACCGACCGGGTCAGTGCCTGGTCTGGATTCAGAGTTTGATGAGAACCACTGTCAAAACAAGGAGGGAAGTCAGAGATGTGGACCGTGACCGACCAGCCGCTGTATCAGGGTGTGTGTGCAGGTTGGACTCGCCTGGTGGGGATGGTCGGGCCTGCGAGGGAGGCTAGTGGAGGTGAGGGAGGGCTGTCTGAGGGAGGAGCCACGTCTGGGTAGACGCACAGCCTCATGTCAGGGCAGAACACCAAACCCTGATACCCCGACACCTGAGAACAGGCAGGAGGGAGGGCGACCAATCAGAGACAGGCTAGCCAAAATACACTCAGGTCACACTGACAGGGTCTCACACTTTTTGTAAGGCTATTGTTTGATCTCTCTTAAACATTTCTTATTTTCAACTGAGTACATGAAATCAAACTATACCCGAGTAGCGCCCCCTGCTGGACACTCTGTCCAATCAGAGCCTGCCACCTGAATCTGATATTGATTTCCTCCTGTGCATCTGTGCCTGTAACAGCATCCCCACACAGAGCGGTTCTGGTTCTGAGGGAGAGGAGGAAGAGTGAGGAAGGAGTACAGGGGAACACACAGTTGGGAGTGATGAAGACATAAAGGCCAGGATTAGGGTTAACCCTGGCCTGGCTAAACCTAACCCTAACCCTAACCCTGCCCTGCCCACACTCTCTCTTTCTTTCTCTGGCACACACTCACCTTTCTAGTGAGGTTAGAGAAGAAACATCTGCTGTCCGGCCCAAAGATCTCCCCACTGTCCTCGGCCTCAGGAGAGTTTCTGTGAGTCTCTCTCCAGCACTCACTCTGAGACGCAGAAACAAGCAAAGAAGGACCAAATCATGTGGCACTGATAATCTCTGCATGTCAGCAATCACACACAACGTCACACCTCTACTTGCACCTCAAACACCTACCCCATTTTCAAGGGTTCTGTATAGGCGGCAGCCGTCCAGGTATTGATCGGTCTGGCACTCCCCCTTGTGGACATGAAGATGATGACACCCAAGTCCACTGCAAGGGAAAATTCTAAGTTGCAAACCCTATCAATTAGGAGAACAGATCTTGCTGTGGAACAACCTACCTGCCGGAGCAGAAGAAGGAGGAAGAGTTGTCATGGCATCGTAAAGCAGAGCCAAATGTCGCTCCCTCACCTACGAAGACACAGTCTCATCACTGAACCAACTTATTGTCACTCACTCTTGTTATGTCGTGGTTGAATGGTGTTTGCTAGGGACGGCGAGGATGAGGATGAGGATGAAGATGAAAATGGAGATATCCGAGCTGTGAGAACCAATAGCAAACTCAGAATGATGCACTGATGATAATCGTTTGCTTTTTTTGGCTTGTTTAAGAGGACTACAAGGGGGGATCAGAGGGACAAGGACAATGGGAACAAGCTGAAGGATGATCTGGAATCTGCGTGCAGAATGGACGGAGAGGAAGGAGGAGAAGAAGAACAGCAGGACAGGCAGAACAGGTGATGAGATGCCTTCCACCCCGCCCTCCCCTTACCGCGTCCCCACACCAGATTCTGTGCCCGGCTCAGACTGACGCTGTACCAGCCTGTGTCCTGCAGAGCGGCCAAGGTGACCGGGTCCATACGCACTGTGGTTGGGTCCCCCAGCGCCGCCCCCATGATGGAGCCTTGCAGGACCCGGGCCTCCCAGTGTGAGGACGCCTTGTTCGGGGACACACCCTGCGGCAGAGACAAGGTGTGTGAGTGCGGTTCCGTCAATCCCATCTCCTCCAGCCTAAGGTGACAGGAGGAGCACCCAGTTCTCCAGCGGCGCCCCCAGCGTAGGGTCAGAGGAGGCCAGGTGCCTCTGGAGCGCCGAGACCACGGACGGGGTGTAGATCCTCATCTGACCCGTCCCGTCAGTATGAGTCACCGTCCCTCGAGGAGGACAGTGCGTGCCTGCAGAGTGAGGAGAGGACAACCTCACAAACATGGCTTGGGGGAGAGGTTGGAGACAGGACACCAAATTACACACTCAGCTTAGCTACTTTGAGGGGGAGCTGAGGACGGACAGTCTGTCCAGGAGCTGAACAGGTCTTTAGAGAAGCCAAGGGCATGAATCAGCTCGTGAATCACAGTCTGGAAAACAAAGGACCATAAACACACACACATAAACACACACACATCCTGTGCCTTTTCTTTTTTTTCTCTGGGACTTGTGAAAACAGTTCAATCATCTGTTGTTGTAAATCAGTTGTTTCTGCTCCGGACCTGCACAGTGGCCTGGTGGCTGTGTGAGGATCCCGTCAGCCGCTCCCTGCAGATGACCACCACCCCCGCAAGGGGTCGCCCATGGGCATCTGTCTGACAGTGCACTGCGTAGGCCAACACACTTGGCTGGAGGGGGCAGAAAATATGGGGATGTGAGATCATTATTGCTGATGTACCTCAGCGCTCCGTGAGGCTTCTGACCTCTGCTCTGCATTTATCTGTACTCCACACGTGCAGGTACAGCAGGAAGTCGGCGTCAGACACTCCGACTCCATCGGGTCGCAGCACGAGCCGGTGAGGCGAATTAGCTCCTGGATACACGTGAAGACCAGCCAGGTGATCATCTGGGATCTGGGAGCAAGGCAAGGGATTAATCACTGGACTGGAAGAGTGTTTATGGTGTGATGTGTGTGTGTGTGTGTGTGTGTGTGTGTGTGTGTGTGTGTGTGTGTGTGAGCAGAGGGTATGTTTTACTACTTCGGATAACTGAATTCTCGCCGATACTCACCGTCACATCCAGGCACGTCTCCGCTCTGTAGTTGTCTTTGGCTCGACCACACCTGAGAGGAAACATTCTGGGATGTGAATATTGGTTTTCTCTCTTTCCGTCGCTCAATCTCTTTCTCCCTCTCCCTCTCTCTCTCTCGCACACACACTCACACACACACACCTGTTGTAGTTGATGGCACTTGAATTCTTCCACAGGAATTTGCAGTATTTGTCGATGTCCCTGCTGAGTAGCAAAGGACCATCCACCCTGTTTACTGTTGAGGGTCAACACGGTTACTTCTTGTCGGTCTGTGTGTGTGCAAGTGTGTGCGAATGTAAGAGTGTGCGTGTGTGTGTGTATGAAGTCAAGTCAAGTCATGTCTAGTCAATTTAAGTTGTACAGTGCCAAATCATAACACAAGTTATCTGAAGGAACTTTCCAAGATGGAGCAGGTAATGCTCCTCAACATGTAAACATGTATGTGTGTGTGTGCGTGTGCGTGATTGACCCACTATCCCCACCTGACCTGCCAGCAGAGACGACACCACGCCGACAGCCTCCTCCACCGCAGGCTTCAGTCTGGCCTCCTCGGCCTCCCACAGGACTCGGCTCTCCCTTGGAACCCACAGCCGTATCCTGATTGGCATCCTGGGTGTAACGGCAGCCTGCCCGCTCCTCTTCATCACAAACGTGGCACCCTGACGTGATCCCCTCTGTCCTGAATGGCTGCCAACTCGAGCCTCTGTGTGTGGTCTCTGTTGCTCGCCGGGCGCAGCTGTGACCACGCGGACTCTGGCCTGGACCTCATCAAAGACGCACTTCTGCAGGGCTTCCTGGAGCCCGACCACAATCGTCATCATCGTGATCATCGTCCACATCCAGCAGTTCCGGGATGGAGGTAAAGCCATGATCACATCTGGAAGTTGTGAGAGGGTGAGAGCAGAGACATGAGGACAAATCCTCTCTGGATGTAGGAAAATGACCAAACACTTTTCCACAGTGTTACATAACCTGGAGACTAGAAATACACACACACACACACGCCAAAAGATGGTGCAGATTTACAAAACCTTCACACATACAACATCAAGAAAGAATCCAAACTTGCCTGTGCACTGCCTTCTTCTCTGCAGTCGCTAGATCTCCCAGTAGCTGAAAAATATTGGTTGGCCGCAATAGCACAATTTTGTTGTTTTTGTGATGCCAGGAATGCAGACTGAGGTAAAAATGGTGAAGACCTTTTGCATTTTAATCATACAGGTCTTACCTAGTCTGCCGCGCCGTCCATGTGGTCTCCACAGGTTCCTCGGGTCTGTCTCTGCCCTCTTGCTAGCTGAGGAGGCCAACCTTCCTACAAGAACGTGCGACTTCCTCCTTGAATACAAAGCACAATATGACGGTGCCTGAGGTGTCCCGCCTCGCCTCGCCTCGCACCCCGGCCCGAACCCCATCCTGTCGACTCCTCCACACAGAAAAACACAACCACTAAAAGTGCAAATTCTTTATTCTCAGCCACATTTTTACTTATATACAGTGAATTTGACCCTCGTAAATCATTAAATTACTCTTATTAACCTCATTTGCGTTGTCAATTTAAACCGTTTGGCTACTCGACGTCCTTCCTGATACATTCAACAAAACTAAACAAATTCAAGAGAACAGAAACATCAGTAAAACTCGCCCAAACACAACTTAGACAGTAATACAAATGGCACATCACAAATTTGTTGTGTCAAAACGTGACAGAATGCAATCATTTCCCCTCAGGGGCTTATCTAATATTCAAGTTGAGGTTATTTTGTGAGTATGGGCCCCCTTCCTCGCAAGGCCGTCATCCTATCGAGCCACACACACGCACACACATAAACACACACACACACTAACTAGGCACAAAACAGATTGTCTTTTGACACATTTGCTTTTCATTCACTCGGGAAGGGCGCCCACGTGCATCCACGACAGATACACACACACGTGCGCGCACGCGCAAGCACACACACACACACGCTGGTTAGGTCAACACGTAGACTAAAAGGGGGTTATTGCCAGCTTGCAGCGTAGACATGCATTGTGGTGTAATAATAAAGCCGTGGAGGTGTCCTGTGCGTGCTCAGGTGTGTGAGAACGCATGCCTCGGTGTGTGTCAGCGTGTCATTTTCTATTTCTTCCTCAAAAAGGCACTTAAATAAGGGAGATCGTTTTCTACTGTCGTCAGCTGTCCAGCACTACACTGGACGTAAGTGGCAGAAGTATGCAGAGACTTTCCAATCTCCAAACATACTCCACTGTCGATTCTCAAACACACACACACCCAAACACACGCGCACTCACAACATTTAAAGTCTAATCTTTCCATTTGACACATTTGTCAGCATCTCTTAGCGTGAGGGAAGAATATTTTGTGCAAATTTTACATTGAAAATACAGCCTAACATAAACAAGCACACACCCAAAAACACAAACACATGCACTCGCACACGCAGACACCTACCATGTCATTCCTCTGTAAGATGTATACGATTCTTTTAAAAAAATTAAATGATGAAATACTTGATTCTGTAAGTCGACAAATCCAATGCAAATCAACGTCAAAGGCACCAGACTTGCACAGTGAGTGGGAGTCTCGCACCCCCACCCAATTCAGGGCTAGGAGGGGCGTTGGGGTACGCGAGGGGTGTAAAGCTCCTGTGCTCTAGTTCCAACTAAAATGGAAAGACAAAAGTGTCCCCAGGTGAGACCGGGTCATGAGTGAGAGGTGGGAGGTGCCAGATACTGAGTGGGTGCAGAGGTCTGACAGGCCGATCCATCAGGTGAGCATGGGCACGTCGTCCTCCGAGGCGGCGTCCTCAGAGAGGGGGATGAGCAGCACCTCGTCATCGGAGGATGAGGAGGAGGAGGAAAAGGAGGGGGAGGCAGAGAGCGGCATGGAATTGGTGGAGGAGGAAGAGGAGGGTGAGGCTCTGAAAAGGGAGATGCTCAGGCCCAGAGTGTGAAAGATGGACGCTAGGGAGGGGCTGCTAGGTGGG